>VDFB02047230.1:19330281-19363239 GCA_007258455.2 Sequoia sempervirens | reverse complement strand
CCTCCGTGTCGATTGTTCTGAACTTGTGTGTGAGTTTTTTGTGTGTGTCTCATTGGTCACTATGTTATTTGATTGTGTGAAAAATATAATATGTTAGTAACCATGTTTATATAATTAATTAAATCATAAGTGATTTGCAAGTTTATTTAAAATATGATTAGAAATTAAAGTAATGATCAATTAAATTAAATCAAATGATTTAGATCAAATAATCAAATTAAACTAATTTGTTAAAAGCACAAGTGATATTATTAGATAAATTGATAAACAAAATAATCTGGAAAAGAAAATAATAAAAAGGAAGGCAATTGGAAAATGGAAAGTGAATAGATTATTAATTAAATAAATCGTGATAAGATTTTGGGAAGTGTAAAAGGCAAGAGAAGCTGGAAAGAAACTTCACCTATCAAGCAATTGGAAGTCGAAAGGAACTAAACTGTAGAATATGAAAAATAAATAAAGTATATCTAGCTTTTGGGGAGGAGAGAGAACTGGAGGGGGAATGGGAGAAGAAGCAGGGAGATTCATCCCCTAAGTGGCGGTAATGTCGTGAAGAAAAGAGGAGGATCTTCTGAAAAAGGGGGAAATTCTAGAGAAGGAGATCTGCACCGTACTTCTCTCTTCTATTCCGTTCTTCGCCATAAAGGAGGTATGGTTTATTGTGTAGATATTTGTAAGATTCTTGAAGCCTTAGGTATCATTCGTTATTGACTAACTCAATTCTTGACATTGGTAGTATTTAATAGTTAGTTCTCGGTTCTTGTATGGTGATTTTAGTGTGTTGTGTTTTATGTTATTACTATGCTTAAGACTGATAGTGCATTGGCACTCGATTCGTCATACTGCATGCTAATTGATGGCTGTTGGTTGTGGATCATATATGGTAATTCGGCAGTTGTATGATCTCTTGTATGCATGTCAATCAGGTCATTTGAATCTTGATGTTTAAATAATTTAGTTCTCATCATCATCGGCTTTTTCTGAATGCAATTGCTCTGTCAACTTTTCTTCTCCAATTTTATTCATAGGCGTATGTCGTGAAACCATGCGGCCATTACCTTATCTCTGCATATAGTTGTAAGGTAGGGTGCATGTATTTAAATAATTTCCCGGGTTCCTTTCACAACCTATCACTGCGGCAATGCTTGAATAGGTTAGGGTGTATAGAATCAAATAGACTGTCGGATTTATTGGCAAACTATCATAGCTATAGCATTTGATCAAGATAGAACTTCTTTTAACATTTAATTATTTCCTCTATCTTCTATCCTTGAAGGATGTGCCTGCTCTGTTCCACCGCTTTCATCATGGGCAAGCAAAGAGGCTGTTGGCAAAATTTGTGGCCAAATGCCTTGCTGGTAAACTGCCAAAGCACAGACTCTTTTCAGATTGTTTCATTTAGCATTACCAATAGTCACTGCTAGAATATTATATTTGTTTAAAATAATGGAATGGATTGCATCTCTTAACACAATCTTCCATGGTGAATAGGGTCTCTTGTTCTGTAATAGGAAGTTTAAAGGTTTAAATAATCTGCTTGATACTCCTGTCAATCTATCACAGTTGCAACACTTGAAATAATGTCAATAATGCAAATAGATGGCGATATTTCCAATTTCCAATATTCACTTTCTGATATACTTGGCAACCTGACACAGCCGCATCACTTGAACATGGTAGGGTGTATAGATTTAATTAAACTCTCTGATTTTATTAACAAAATCCTGAATGTTATCCATAAGACTGAAGAAAAGTGGCTTCTCATGTTTTTGCAACTGTAACCATCTCAAACTTGGAGGAAGCTTGGTTCGTGTGTCTTCTCTGATGCCATCAATGAGCAGATTGTTCAAGTGAAGAAATTGAGGACCAATGAGCAGATTATTTAATTCTCTTGGTCTGCACAATGTTTCAAGCCTTTGCCAATTACCTTCGTTCAGTCGAAGCTGAGAGAAATTGATGTTATTGGATACAGTGTTTAGATGAGCTCCTTCACATAGTCTGGTAATCTAAATTTATATAATCTCCCTGATACCATTGGCGACCCATCACAGCTGCAACTTTAGACTTAGTAAATTAAATAATTTCTCTGATTTCTCTGTCAACCAGTCTCAGCGCAGTCACTTATTCTTTTGATGACAATAGTTGATACTGTAAACAGCGGGCTAAATCTTAAGCACGTCCTCTCCATAATATAGTTATTCACCTTTTAACTTGTCTTTTCACAATACCATTTAATGCTCAATGTGGCTTTATTCATCTTTTTAGGCGGTTTCTTGGGCGTTACATTGCCTGCAAGTCTATTCTGGATCACTGCAGTTGCATAAATGTATATCAAAATATATATATATATATATATATAGGTGGTTGGAGATATCCGCATCAACTCCTTCGTGAGCCTGTGAGTGCAAGGCCGTCTCTCTTTGTCTTTGTTGTTCACAAAGGATGATTGGGGAATTCGATGTACTCAATCTTCTTAGCATTTGCATATATATTATGATTATATTAATCACCTATCGACCTATTGTGGGTCACCTTCGAAGCCTCAAGAATAGGAATATGTATTGCTCCTTTATAATGATATATATGTATAAGTATATTTGGATATTATAGTTATAGGAAGAAACGAATTCTACGTGTATTAATTTTATAAATATTTATATGTTAAGTATGTAAATGAATTAATTGATTTCAGATTAGAGGGGACTATTTAGTTTGAATTTACTTGAATACTTGTTCGCATGAAGATATTCATTGAGACTTAAGTTGTACGAGTGCATATTTATATGTATGTTTTGTTAGTTATATATGTATATATATATATGTTATCTAGAGAGAAAATGGTCTAGTTAATAAATGGTTATCATAGAAAGTATTTCTTATAATTAGTAGTGTTGTTAGGATAAATTGACTTATTAGTAAAATAATAATAATAATAAAAATAACATTATAACGATGAGAAATATAAATAAAAAGTTAGGTTATGTTCCCTTTAAATATTTTATACATCATAAGCGCATAAATATAATGTAAGCTGATTATTTTCGAGAGTACCTTAAAAAGGATACTTGAATGGTAATTAAAGGAGAAATTTTTATGTGTAAATATACATTTGGATAGCTTTAGGCTCTTTTCAATTAAATGAGTTTATTTTGGATAAGATAAATAGAATGTTTTATTATTAGTGGTTAAATTTATCGGTGAATGTTTGTAGTATATTAGTTCAATACTTTATTAAGGAGTCCACACTTGGTAGTTGTCATATTAAAATAGTAGACTTGAAAAAAGTATATGTGGTTGGGACATAAGCTGCATTTTGTTAGTTACTTGATCTTGTGGTTACGGTAAATTGATCAGGGGAGTAATGTTTAGAAGGGAAATAGTATACTGATCCTTTGGGATCATTAGAGAGTTTGGTTATATGGTTGCATTTGGTAATCTTACAATTGGTGGTTGTAATAACCCTTTGATTGAGGAATTGTGTATGTTAGAATTTAATCGTTATCTTTAGTTGTGGTAAGTATTGTTGTAACTCTATTTGTCTTTATTATGGTAGTTTTATAAACTTGAATCAACGAAATAAATTATTCCTTGAGTTGAGTGTTATTGTGAAAATTGTCCCTTGAATTGAGTTTTCATTCTTAATTATTACTTTTGATTTGTTAGTTAGTCTTTATAACAATATGAGTTTCTATTAAATAAGGTTCTTATATGGATAGTGATTTAGAACCTTGAGATTGTAATTATTTTGTTATTGAGTAGGTTGGTTTTTATTTGGGAATGTAAATGGATTATTGTTGTCATTGTCATGTTGCTGATTTTATGAATGTAATTTTTGTACCACTCTAAGGGATTCTTGTGAGGAGAAAATTGAGGTCTCCCGTGGAATGCCTAGTTGGTGGCTTTTGGATGTTGTGTGATTATTGTGAATTAAAGGTTGATTTTCTTCTATGATTCCTTTTGAGGTGACACCATTGTTGATTTGTGGATGGGTCTTGATGAATCTTTCCTTTTCATGGCTTTTCTGAGTTACTCTCATATTTGAGGAAATTTTATCCTTGTGTTGGAATTATTAGGGAGAAACTTGTGTTGCTTCACTTTACCCTTGTTTGTGGGTTTTCATTCTTTTGGCTTCCAGAGGCTTGAGATGATTGTCAGTTGATGTTCTCTCTCTTTATGTGCCTTTGATGTGGTAAGTGTTTTGGTTTCATGATTTTGAAAGGGTTGTACGGGAATTGTTGAGACTCTGATTTTGTACTTATTAGCTTAGATGGATAATACCACATGCTTTTTATGTTGTGATTCTTTGTTCAAATTATGAAGGTACAAACCCTTGATTTTTTTTATGTTATGTGGGTCAGGGAGAGTAAGTTCTCCTCATGGGGGCCGCTCTGGCTTAAGGGAAGAGCCTGATAACCCATGAGTGAGTTAGTAAACAAGTGAAAACCTAATAATTAACTTAGGAGGGTTGGGTAGTAATATCATTACAAGATTTTAAAAAATGGATGCCTCGTCTTCATTAGTGCTTTCGCAGACTAATGGAAGGCCGAGAAGGCCGTGGTTGGCAAGGTCGTGGACTCCGCTTCACGAGGCTCCACGGCCCGCGATGAGTCACCCCATGGACCGCACCTCCAGCTGGGAGGGCAGCCACATGACACCAAGTGATGGACCGGAAGCCTGTGCTGGGAGGAAGAGCACAGGACAGCCCATGTAGGACTATGCGATGACACTCTCCCCTAGTTGCCCATGTGTTTTACTTTATTGTGTTCCTCTGGAAGTAGGTTATGGGAGTTGATTTAGATTGTTGATATTTGGATTTATCTTGATTTATGATTATTGTCTTGATACATCTTTGGTGTACTTTGTGGTCTTGTATGATCTTGTTGATATTTAACTTATGACCTTGTACTCTTTTGATACGGTGATATGATGTTATTGTATTATTTAATTGCAATTTGGAATTGTATTATGTTTATTAATTCAGTGTGATTGGAAGTGTTTCATGATCATCCTTTGGTTACTTATTTATTGGTCATTTCTTTGATTTACGTGATGGGATTTGTGATCTTAATTTATTATGTTGACTCTTGGATGTTGCTGCAATTCTTGAGTTTTATGATACTTTTGTATGTTGTGAGTCTTGTGATTCCGTGTTGGGATGTTCTTGGTTGAGGACTCTTATTGTCAGCTCCTAGCATGGGGGGTGGGTCTTCGGACTCACATGGTCGGGTGGAACGTGCTAAGCATCCCATTGGGTCCCCAGTCGAGGATCGAGAGGTGCAGATTGGTGCGGATATAGCGACTCAAAAGTTGTATTTGTCTTGGAGCCAGTTGTGATATTTTGTATTCATTTGTATCATGTTATCTCGTGTATGATTTCCATTTATGTTGGAAACACTTTTGTATCATTGTACATCTTGAACATTGTATTGTAATGTAATGATAATTCTTGTGTGGATATGGGCCATGGTAGTTGTTATTTAATGTGTTAAGTTAATCATGCATATGTTGTGTATATGTACACAGATGGTTTCTTATCAATTTTTAGCATGTATGCATTATATTGTTAATGTTTATTTTGTTATGGATTATATCTTTGGCTTTTATTCTTTATTATCATTGTGTGGATCTAAGTCTCGTAATGACTCTTCGTGTACCCCAAGGGATGTTTGTGTTAGTGAATCTGTTTAAATCAAATTCATGTCATGACTTAATGTGTATTACATATATGTTATGTTCATTTTTAAAAAAAAATTGTGCTGTGATTATTGTTTAATTGTCCTTTGGGGTTCGTGACGACGGGCTTACATTGAGATTGTCTTGCTTGTTGTATGGCTACATATTGTTGGATGGCCTTTTGGTAGGCTTGGTGAGCTTTTAGCACAATGTCATATTGTCTTGCTGCGTTTGGTTTTGGTGGTAGTGGTGGTGGATTTGGAATCGTGTTGGATGTAGTGATAAGTGGTTGAGATATGCTTGGAGTGATCATGAAGGTTTGAGATGTGATGGGTATGATAGTGGTGTTTTGAGTGATTGAAGTGATAGGGATGGTTGGAATGACTAAGGTGAAAGGCCCTTGAGAGACCATATTTTGATATGTCACAATTGATGTTGTCATTGGATTAGATACCATATGTTGGTGCGATGTCAATGGAATATTCAAAAGATTTGATGTGATGGCTTGATTGGTGTTAGGGGGATTGATTTGGATGGAGTGATTGGTGCTAGGTAAAGGGGGAAGCCCTAAACTAAGGAATGATGTTGATATGGGTAATGGTGGTGGAGATGTCTCAGTGCAATGACTCATCTATTTTGCAGGTAGCAACGCGATCCCTCACCAAATTTGGATCCTGATTTCACTCCAACTCCCTGATATAGTTGATTTGGTTTTTGTTCAAGAAAAATTTGGATGCATACTGGTGGCTTTTGAATGGGATCATGGAAAAATTGATTTTGGACATTGTTTTGATTTGGCATGATCGGTTGAGATTGAACATTGTTGATGTTGGGAATCACATTACCTTTTTTTAGGTAACTTTGATTTTGCATGGTGTTACCTTGACTTGGAGTCGTTAACATCTTGTTTGTATTTTGAAAAAAATTTGTGTGATTTGCAAACATATTTATCCCAAAGTTTGTTGGATTCATGTTTGGAAAACTTGTACTTCGTACATTCTCATTTGGAATGTAGGGATTTGATGGGATGACACTGTTCATTTGAAGGCTCATGCATTGATTGTTTGGTTGACAAACTTGTAGGTTTGGATTTAGATCTACCATCGGGAAATGTGCTCCAATCTTTGATTAGGAGATACTCACACTAGTTGTTCCATTGACATTTATCAAAGGTAATGATCCCATGTATGGTTTGTATAGATGTGTGTGTTGATAATCAATTGGCGTTGTAAGGCTTTGATAGCTTAGTTGAATTGGATTACTCATGATGTATGGATCAAGTTTGTATTCCATGTTCTCCTTGTGTTTTTACCTTGTTGCAAAAGTAACCTCTAAGGTTCCTAGGACCAATGATGAGATGAAGGATGAAAGGGGTGAATGATATGGGTGATGAATGTTTAGGGACTTTGGATCAATGCTAGACTTAGGGTTTGATTTTGATTGGTTTGATTTGGGTAATGAACTTGTAAAGCCCTAAAGATGTAGATGTTATCTTAGGATGAACTTGTTCAAAGCGATTGCTAATTTAACTAGAGGTATGAGAAAAGGATGCATTCTCACACTCCTAACTAAACAAGGTGATTTTGTTTTTGTTTAATAATTTACCTAAGTCTAGAATTTTGATTTTTTCCAAAGCTCTAAAGTTGTTTGTGGGATGGATTTTTGATAAATGTTTGGGATGGGTGGGAAATGTTTGATTTGATCTGAATGAACCTAGGAAGGACTTGTTTACTAGGCCAAGATAGTGAAGAACATGCCTTTCTCTAAGAGTAATTCAAAATCAAAAAACCAATGTTTGCATGAAAACCATATGACCAAAGGATGCCAAACACATATGTGGGGTCCAATTGATTTAATATTTTCTTAATGGATTCTTTTTACCACAAAAAAACTCTTGATTAGATTTGAATCTATATGTCTAATGTCTCAACTTTCCTTATCCATAAAGGGGTATTATCTGGCCAGGAAGTGAGGTGAGAGTTACCTATTGTTGACCTTAGTAGGAGAAAATTGAGATGAAATCCAAGTGTTTAGAAGCCTCTAAGGATGTGAATCCCAAAAGGCAAACATAATAACCTATAGTTTGTTTCAGGATATTTTTCTTCTCCTAAAGGGTTTGAGATTTGATGCTCATGTTGAATGTTGGTTTTCCAATGTTTTCAATCAAAACATGTACATGTTTTCAAACAGAACAAAATTACAACCCTATGACGGATGTGCAAGGCAATATTTGTTGGATCCCCACTTGGACAAGTCCAGCTACACTTATCTTTACTGAATGGTTAGATTCTTGACCCCACTGGCTCCCCTCCACGACACTCACTTATACGGGGCAGCCAAGCATCAACACCATGAAACTCCCATGGCATGTTTTCCATTTCTACTAAAAGACCATAAAAGGGTGGGACAGCTTCAAAATGACCATTCTTGCACCAACAAATAGATTAAGGATTTTGGAAAATTCTAGCACATGCCATTTTAATAAGGACTTTACGATTTCATGGAGGAATTGACCCATGCGGCAGAGTCCCCTTTCGGATCCATCTCATCGGAATCAACCACATGATATTGGAATTTCTTCCAATACCCACATTTATATCCCGACTGGAAATACTCTTGGCTTTAGAGTGTTACCGGTTGAGTCGTTCCCTTGGGTGAGTACTTTTCCCCAAGGCAGACCCTCTAGGATAAACAATAGTGAATAAAGAACAATATTCATAACTGAATCATCTTTAGCCGACACAAAGAAGAGAATATACATGATGATGCTCTCACTCACACTTGGTCCACAAAGGATATGAAAATCACAGTAAAACCTATCCTGGGAATTGGACATTCCAGCAGGTGACTAATATCTCTTTATGGACGTTCATTTACTTGTCAACCCAGGGAACATATACTTTGAATGGAGCAGCACAATATATGCACTAAGAACTAGTTTCAGTCACAACTTAACATAAATAAATACTTGGAAAGAATTCTATCTACGCTACAGGAAGGTAATGCAAAGCTATCTTAACTCAACCATGATTTAACCAAAGCAGTAAGCATAGCAGCTACGACTGAGACACAAACTTTGAACTGGCCTTATGTTGTAGGAACAGGCACAGGGATGGATTCCCGATGCTGCTAGAACAATATAAGACTGAGTTTGTACGAAAACTTCAAAGATGAAATCTAACTGATGATCAATAGAAAAAGAACAGCTAACTAACTAGCTACAGATACTTACTAAGTGGGCCCCCTTAGCAAGCATCTACTGATTACACAAGTATTGAACTCAGAACTTCATCAGACTTTATTCATAAACTCAGAATGGTGTACATTGCTTTGTTGATATGAAAACTAACAACAAACTCTGTCTCTTATCATACAAATTCTGCTTTTTATTATTATCATACTAACTCTTACATGATATCTTTTATTTCCCTATCACTATGCTTCTATCTTACTTCTAACCATCCTCTTGCTCACTCATGCAGGAGGAGCACTTATTTAAAAGTTAGAAGAACAACTAACTAAACCTAACAAAGAAAGACATGGAAGTAAAATGTATCCCAAAATCGAGGAACAAACTTCATAAATGAATTTATCCGTGCAACCCAATCTAGAGAAAATCTAGTGCTCCACTCTCTCTAGATTGACTATCATTAAAAATATTTCCAATGGTTTCGGTCAAAGAGTCTTCGCCAAAGCTTCCTTGAGGTCATGCAGGAAATAGACTTTACTGCAAGGTCGAGATCGGCTGTGCTTGACTCGATCAACTTTCTTTAACAACCTGCAAAACATAAGGTAATAGATGTGAAAGAAAAGACACATGGCACATACACAATATCCATTCATTAATCACACATTTAAATCTATTTCATCATTCAAAAACCATATGCGATATACCAGTCATTTAGGGAGTCAACGGGGTAATAAATATAGATAAGACAACACAATAGGCTGCAGGATCATGAAAGTGTATTGTTATAGGATATCCCAATAAAAGGTTTCAAAAGAGTTTAAACAACCATGAATAATGAAAGTGAAGGTATTAAAAGTTCATTATGATATCCAAACTATGAGCACATTTTGGGCTCATCATTTGCCCCCTACTTAGCCCAATGCTGGTCCTCTAGCATTAACTTTCTGGGTGGTCTCCCTGAAATCTGTGGTTGCAGTATGACTCTGAAATGGAGTTCCAAACTTGTAATAGAATCCTTTGTAAGTCTGCCACCTTTCATACCTATGAGCTTCTGAATTGTCATTAAGATTTGTAGCCTGGTAAGGATAAAGGGGCCACATTAACACAGGAGGTCTGAATGTCAATGGCAACCACAGTTCAAATCTCTTCTGAAGTCCCAACTGTATATATCTACTTGATCATTTAAGAGCTGCTGTGAAATTTAAGGGAATGTGAGGCTCGGACTTTCTTAGCCCAACAGTTAATCTTTCCCACCTTTTCTCACTTCTAGTGTATGACAATCTCCAAAACGAATATGGTTGTTCCTGAAATTCATCATATACTTGTTTCCTGAGATCAAATATTTTCACCCTAGTTGTATTATTATGAATGCCATATGTTAGAGTAAACCAAGTTTTCAACATTGCATGGGGGTCTGAACTTTGAGGGCGCAAAGGGATAGGCTCATTCCTTTCAGTTTCCTCATATGTTTCCCATTGTCTGCCATAATTTGCTTCATTTGCTGCCCATGACATAAATGATCTCAAATGGATGTCACCAATATACAAAATAGTGATCCATTCTGTTTCAAA
The DNA here is from genome assembly GCA_007258455.2 of Sequoia sempervirens. Taxonomy (NCBI): domain Eukaryota; kingdom Viridiplantae; phylum Streptophyta; class Pinopsida; order Cupressales; family Cupressaceae; genus Sequoia; species Sequoia sempervirens. The sequence continues at coordinate 19,352,805 of VDFB02047230.1, read as the reverse complement.
TGGAATTAAAAAGCCGTGTAAATAAAATTCACATAGAGAATTTCTTAACCAATTAGGGGCTGCCTGGTATGCGTCGTAGAATTCTTTAGTAGTGTGGAGAATAGGATCTTGATTTCTGGAAATTCTAATTAGTTGGAACCATAAGAATTGTTCGTTAAGACAAAGAGCATAAACTCTGGGTAGTGGTCTGCATTCCATAATCTGACTAGCTACTTTTAACATTTCATCCATTTTTCCTTGTAACTCAAGAATTTCCTATTTCTGACTTTCAATTTCATTTTTCAGTTTCTTCCTTTCTATCTCCCATAGACTTTGTTCCATGTCAGTCTGGGCTAGGTGTCGGAAAGTCAGGGTTTGCAATGTAACTGGTTTCTAGTTAGCTTTGACATATTCCAGAAACTCAATCAAAAATGTCTTCTTATAAACCACAATGGCTTGACAATTCGCAAGGGGAAATGTAACTTCACTAGCCACATCCAATTGTTCAGTAAGTTCCTGCTCTTGCTGCAGGATGAATTCTTGTTGCCGCACTGGAGAAGACCGTGCTTCCCCCGAAATCTGCATAGCAACAGCAGCCAAGTCATCAAGACTTGGTACCCCTTTTTCATTGTGCTCAATTTCCTTTGTCTCAGTTTGTTCCTCTTCAGGAACAAATGAACTCTGTGCAGCAGTCTCAGACACATTCTGAAAAACATCAAATTCAGACTCCATGGACTCTTCTGAAATTACAATAACCACTGGTTGAAGTGAAACAGGGGAGGTCTTACATCGTTTCCTTGTGGAAACTCTTCTTGGCACTGGTGCAACTGTAAGAGGTGTTCTTGTAGCCTTCCTTTTTCTAGACTGTCTAGAGGGTTCTGCCCTGCCAGAGGACGATGATGAACTGGTGATAGCAATAGGTGTTGTTGTAGGAGAGATGACTGCAGGGGAAGATGCTGCGAGGCGGCCACTTTCTAAGAATCCAGGGTCGACTCTAGGCTTGTTCCACCTAGATGACTCTCCCGCCTTCGCTCTCCTAGTATGCACTCCTAGTTTGTACCCTAGAGATTCCCGTGGAGCTTATAGAAGCGCCATGTGAGCAGATGACTCCTTTGCCCCCTGCTTCTTTCTACTAGTAGACACAATTCTCTTTTTCTGAGGCCGTGGGGTAAGTACCCTAGGGGGTTGTGGAACTTGCAAGCTCTTTTGGGCAACGAATTGTTGCCAGGAAAGAGGTGAGACATCTCTCAAGGAGCGTTCAATCAATAATTTGATAAGGCCATGGTGAGCAATAGAATTACCTTTCCCCTATTGGGTTCCATGGGCACTTTGTTCCAAAAAATTTAAGAAGAAATTTGGTACATTTACAACTAACCCATGTCTCATATGACTTAATAATTTGAAATGGTGAGAATGGAGGTAAGAGAAACGACCTTCACAGGTTAAATACCTGATTATGTAAGCAACATATTCTAAATAAGGAGGAGGCAATGATACTTGCTTACATCCCTACTTGGAGACTTCTAAAGGTCCATCAATGGGTATTGAAAATTCATCCCTTGCAGAAGCAACATCCGAGGAAAAATTTTCTCCAACAGCTAGAAGCCTGGTTATTTCAGCAATTCTTTCTTCAGTTACAACAACCATCAGACCCCATACAGTAGCCTCCCCTTCAGAAAGGGTTCTCAAAAATTCGCCAGCAACCTCCTCATCAAAAGCATTTAAACTCAAGAAGTAATTTAACCATCCACAGAGGCTGAATTCCTGGACTGTTTGAAGATTTTGCAATAGCAACTCATGAGCTGCAGGCTCATGATGCACCAGCTGACCACCCATGTTCACAGTTTTCCCTTAGCTGAACTCAAATCCCTGTTGAAAATTCAAAAAATTTCCTCTTTGCTTCCCTTCCTGTTCTGGTTTTTCTCTTCTGTTGTGCCGTCACATTTCTCTTTTCCAAAAATGAACTTTTGAACAAGCAGTTTTGATTGTGATTACAAGAAAAACATGCAATGAAAAAGACATGCGATCATTTTTGGAAAGTACCAGAAAAATAATAAAGAAATATTATCTGAGCAGTTGTGGCAGCGACGAAAAGACAGGTTTTAAAAGATGGATTACCTCGCCCCCTACTTAGAGTATGACATGTGTCCTCATATGTACTAAATAATAGGCAGAGATCGGGTAATAATGATTGCTATGAACATAATAGTAAATGAATAGAATAAAATAAATCAAATATGTGATAACAAAAGATATGGCGTACCTTTGATAAATGCATGTACGTGTGAAGAAAGATGACGGCTTCTTCATGAAGTGACAGTTGGAAATGATATCATAATTAAGGCGATACAGATGAATGAGGTGGATGGGTGATGTGGGCGGATGAGATGAATGGATGGAATGGTTGGATGGGATCGATGGATGGAAGATAAAGAAGTGAGATGTGGTGACAAGTGGAAATGAAGAAAAAGGGGTTTCCTTAAAAAGAAAACCTTTATTATGAGCATGCTTTTCAAAATTACGGCGAAGCTACAAGAGAAAGGCTATTTCATCGGCAGTAGAAGAGAGCGTGCGGTGATCTCAATGAACTACTGCATGAATTTTCTTTGAGACCTGGGCTTATGGTACATCCGAGGTGGTGTCCATTAACTAACATCTTGAATTGTTCAGCATCAATTGGTAACAGTTAAACTGCATCTGACACAAATACACTAATTTCAAACGGCCCACACCGTCTGTCCAGAATTTCCCTTTGAGTCCTATACCGTGAGTCATAAAGTAGAGCCCAGTCTCCTACTTTGAATTTCTTTTCCTTAATATATTTATCATGCCACCTTATTCGCTGATTCTGTATCATCTCAGTGTGTTGCAGAGCATGCTTTTGGAGTTCATCCAGAGCATTGAGCTACATGATTCTATCCTTTTGTGCATCTATTAAATCCATATCCAACTCCAGTGCTATCCGGAGAGTCCTATGTTCAAATTCTATGGGCATCATAGTTGTTTTACCATACACCATTTTAAAAGGTGTAAATCCTATAGCAGTCTTCCAGGTAGTACGGTAGATCCATATAGCTTTAGGTAACCTTGCGGCCCAGTCCTTCTTATGCAAATCTATAGTTTTAGTCAAAATGGCCTCTATGTCTCTATTGGTAACCTCGACCTGGCCATTGGCCTGGGGGTGATAAGGAGTTTATTTTCTATGCCGTACATTGTATTCATTGACTAAAGCTATGATAAGTGTAGAAGTAAATTGTGCTCCCTCATCTGTCACTATCTCCCTAGGAACACCAAACCTAGTAAATATTTCATCATAGAGGAATTCAGCCACTTTATTATCCCTAGCATGTTTCATAGGTTTAGCTTCTACCCATTTTGTGACATAATATGTGTACACAAGAATGTAGGACTTACCATTGGAAGGTGGATCAATTGGTCCCACAAAATCTAGTCCCCATTTGTCGAATGGTGTGACTACAATTTGTGGAAATAGTGGCATTTCATTAGAGCAAGTTGGTCTTCCCATCCTTTGGCATCTGTCACATCTCCTTGTATACTTAGCTACATCTCTATGCAAAGTTGGCCAATAGTAACTAGTATTTAAGATTTTCATTGCTATCTTTTTGGCAGCAAATGGTCCACCACACGGCTCATCATGGCTGGCATGCAGTATATCATGAGTGTCCTCCTCTAGTACACATCTCATAACATGATTTGGCCCTGTATAAAACATGCAGTCTGCAATCCAAGAAAATTTAAAACTTTTCTCTACCGATAATCTCTTTTCCTTAGGGGAGAATTAAGGAGGAGTTCTTCCTGTTGCTAGATAATTTGCTATATCAACATACCATGGATGAATAACCTTGATGGTAAATAGGTGCTCATCAGGAAAAGAGTCTTCAATAAGTGCAGAGTCATCTTGCCTTTGAATTCTAGAAAGGAAATCAGCAACTATGTTGGCTTTTCCTGGCTTGTCTACAATTGTAATATCAAATTCCTGCATCAGCAATAACCATCTTGCTAGTCTCCCAGATATTGAGCTTTTGTTCATGAAATCGGATTATTGCATGATCAGTGTGGATAAATATCTGATAACCAATAATATAATTCTTGAATTTATTGAGGGCGTAGATGATTGCCAACATTTCTTTTTCTATAACAGTGTAGTTGAATTCAGCCCCTTGTAGATTTTTGCTTATGTAGTAGAGTGCATGTTCAGTTAATCCATCCTTCTTCCCTAACACTACTCCAATTGCATAATCTAATGCATCAGTATGAATATGAAATGGGAGTGACCAATTAGGTCCTTTTAGAACAGGTGTCTGTGTGAGGGCGACTTTCAAGTCAAGAAATGCTTTTTCACATTCCTCTGTCCAGGAAAACTATGCATCTTTCTTCAGCAGATTGTATAAGGGGCCTGCTATTTGGCTGAAGTCCTTGATGAATCTTCTGTAGTATCCGGCATAGCCTAGAAAGCTTGTACCTCCTTTTGCTTAGTAGGAGAGGGTAACTTAGAGATGATCTCAATTTTAGCAGGATCAACCTGAATTCCTACAAGCAGAAATATAGTGACCGAGCACTATTTCCCTCCTGCATCATCATGAAGCACTTTTGACTATTCAGTGATAGGTTGTGATCTTCACATCTCTGTAGTACTTTTTCCAAGTTAGCTTGAGCTTCCTCAAATGTTGTACCATAAACAGTAAAGTCATCCATGTATATTTCCATGCAATCGTATGAGATGTCCGAGAAGATGCTTATGACTGCCCTCTGGAAGGTTGCAGGAGCATTACAGAGACCAAAAGGAAAAATTGAATAGGAAAACGTTCCCCAAGGGCATGTAAAAGTAGTCTTTTCCTGTCCTCAGGAGCAATCTTGATCTGATTGTATCCACTGAAGCCATCCAAGAATGAGAAGTACTTCTTTCCAGCTAAATTATCCAGAACTTGATCAATAAATGGAAGAGGAAAGTAATCTTTCTTTGTTGCCAAGTTAAGTTCTTTGTAATCTACACATACTCTCCATTTTCCTCCTTTCTTAGGAATAATGACCAATGGGGAAACCCATTGGCTATCAGAGATTGAGTAGATAAAGCCAGCTGTCAACATTTTCTGCAATTCTTCTTTAATAATCTCTCTCAAAACTGGATTGATTCTTCTTTGAGGCTGCTTGACAGGTTTGAAATCACTGTTAATATATATGCAATGTGTACAGAGTTTTGGGTCTAGACCCTTCATATCTCCATAGTCCCATGCAAAAGCTGACTTATGACTGGTAAGCATTTTGATCATAGACTCTTGTTGCTCACTGGTGAGGTTTTTATTAATGCACAAGGTTTTTCTTGTAGCTACCTCAACTTGGGAGGTTAAGTCTATCATGGATACTTTAGACAGAAATGCATGTCTACCTCATGGGGTAGTAAGGTGTGTAAACAATTAGTTGATGTAGGATAATGAGTTGATGTGGACGGAGGAAGAATAGTCTGCAAGGAACATGGATTTTTCTCACAACGAAAGTATTCAGTACCATAGTTATTCAATAGGATATTGGACAGTATATCTTCTTCTTCTTGCTGTGCAATGAAAGGCTCTCTGGTAATCATCATTAAATTGGCCACAAATTCACTTCTTCCTCTTCTCCCAAATCTGGCCAAGCAACATCTCCAGACTCAAGTTGGGGCAGCGCTGGAGAATAGAGGGTAAGTTTCTTTGTACTATATCCATCGGATATTGTCATGTCACCCGACCTACAACCAATGCAAGCATCAGTAGTAGCCAACCAAGGCCTTCCTAATATGACAAGGTATCCCCCCAATGATGCCTTTGGAGATAAGACCATGAAATCAGCAGGGTATTCCTAGGAATCCAAGGTGACTACCAGGTCTTCAACTACCCCATCAGGTTTGACAGTTGAGCTATCAGCAAGCTGTAATATTGTAGGTGTAGTTCTTATTTCTGAAATATTAAGTTTTACAACCAGGTCCTTTGTCATGACATTGATAGCTGCACCAAGATCTACTAAAGCATTCTTAATTTGCAACCCATTAACATTTATCTCCACAACAGGACTTCCTGGATCTAAATATTTTGGGATGCTAAGCTTCCCTAGCCTTAAGTCAGAGAGTTGGCCTATTACATGGATAGTTTGAGGGTCTTTCTTTTTCCTCCTTGGTTTCTTCAAACATGCCTCCTTGATGGCCTTGCCATAGATAGGTACTTCTTTGATTGCTTAGAACAAAGGAATTTTCACACATATGTGCTTTAGCTGGTCAAGGATATCAAAGGTGGTTTCCTCTTGTTTCTTCACATTTTCACCTTCCAATCTTTGTGGAAAAGGAGGGGGCACTTTATCAGATGACTTAGGTAATGATGGGATCTGAACTGGCTGATTTGGTTGAGCTTGGTCATTGATATCTTCTTCTTCTTGGTCAATCTTCTCAGATGGTAATTCTAAGATTATGGGAGAGGATGGTGTGGGAAGCACGGTTCCTGAACGTAAATTAATATTATTCAGGTTAAGAGCATAGGTAGGCTAATGATTATGATCAACAAAATAGACTTGTTGTTGCTGCGGTTGCTAGTTATTTGGATTAGGTGCTGCCTGAGCCAGTAGTTGGGTTGATTTTGGATTCAGACCTTGATTAGCTACATGGGGTGGCATAATGGATTGCTGCTGGGGTTGCTGCAGGAAACCTGCGGTCGGATTTGACCATCGCTGGCCTCCTCTCCATTGGTTAGGCTACTGCCAATTCCCTTATGGAGGCTACCACTAATTTTGCTGAGGTGGTTGCCAGTTTCCTTGTGAGGCTTGCCAACGGTTTTGCTGGGTATTTGGCCAAGGGTTATTCCACTGAGGTTGGAGTATGGCCCATAGTTTGGAGGGTACTGATTTTGCCATTGACTATTATATGAACCAAAATTTTGCAAAGGGTCCTGAGGCATACCTTGTCTTGGGGCCCATGGCCTCCTTTGTGCAATAAAGAAGACTTGATCATCATCACCTTCAATCATCTTAAAATCAGTAGGCAACTATTTAGCCTCCATGTTGGCCACCATCTTGCATCTGTAGTCACGTTTCTTCTGTCTACAATGTGGACAGAACTCAGCCAACATTGCTTCAGCTTCCTCATGCTTCCTCCGAGCTTGCATGGTGCCCAACTGTGTAGCCATGTTATTTATGATTTCCTACTTGAAATCAGACAGCAAATTTGTGATCTCCATCCGGGAAACTCCACTGGAAGAAGACTTGCCCACTGTAGCTTGATGACCTCTACCTTTCTTCACATTTGCTCGGGAATAATTAAGACATATTTTCTGAATATCATCCCAAGGCAGTTGGGTTATATCACCTCCTCCCATCAGGTCCAGAGCGTCTATATAGGCATCACTGATTCCTCTTAGAAAAAGTAACTTCTGAGAGTCTTCATTGAGAGTATGGTTTGAGTTCTTTTTCAGAGAAAACAAGAATCTTGAGATGTAGTCTTCTAGGCTTTCATCCTCCTTTTGTTGAATTCTGAATATATCATCTCCGTTACTTCCACTCTTACAATATTCCTTGTATTTGTCAAGAAATTTTGTTTGCATGGCTGCCCAGCTATCAACAACACCTCTTCCTAAACTCATGAACCATCTAAGAGCCCCTTCCTTCAAGGTGGAAGGAAACAATTTCAACTTGTGTGCATCTGAAGTGTAATCATAGCTACGACAGAGGATATCAAACTCAAACAGGAAAGTTTCAGGATCCTCCGTAACTAGGCCATAAAACTTGGGAAGTAATGAAGAAGGAATATTTTTAAGGTTATCAGTATCTCGCTGAGGAACAATGGGAAACTCAAAAGCAGGAGGTGGATTAGGTGGATTATTTGCCATATTTGCTTGCTGGAATATCAGAGTGAATGGATTTTCCTCAGGTTCTTCGTCGGCTGGGTCAAATGGCAGTTCAACAAATAGATTTTAAGGGAGAAACCTTCCCAACGCGTCTCTTCTTCTATGCATGTAATAGAATGAATGGTGATTTGAAGATTTTAAAATTTAGATTATCAAACTAAACTAATGCTAAAAATGATTTACATAAGTTCTTAGCTTGACACCATCCACAGGCTTGATTACTGCCAAAATGAGTGTATACAAAGGATATGAAAATCATAGTAAGAACCTATCACAGGAATTAGGCATTCCAGCAGGTGACTAATATCTCTTTATGGATGTTCATTTTACTTGTCAAACCCGAGGGGAACATATGCACTTTAAAATGGAAGCTGACTACCAATATATGCACTAAGAACTAGTTCCAGTCACAACTTAACAGAAATAAATACTTCGAAAGAATTCTATCTATGCTACAGGAAGGTAATGCAAAGCTATCTTAACTCAACCATGATTTAACCAAAGCAGTAAGCATAACAGCTATTTGAGGCTACAAACTTTGGTAGCCTTATCTTTGCGAAGGGAACAAACAGGATGGATTCCCAATGCTGGGAACAATATAAAGTAGGTTTGAAAACTAAAGATGAAAATCTGGCGAGTGATCAATGAAAAGAGCAGCTAACTAACTAGCTACGGATACTTAAGTGGCCCCTTAGCAAGCATCTCGATTACATGAAGTGTTGAACTCATACTTCATCAAACTTTATTCATAAACTTCGAATGGTGTACATTGCTTTGTTGATATGAAAACTAACAACAAACTCTGTCTCTTATCACACAGATTCTGCTTTTGATTATTATCATACTGACTCTTACATGATATCTTCTATTTCCCTATCACTATGCTTCTATCTTACTTCTAACCATCCTCTTGCTCACTCGCGCAGGAGGAGCACTTATTTAAAAGTCAGGAGAACAACTAACTAACCCTAACAAAGAAAGACGTGGAAGTAAAATGTATCCCAAAATCGAGGAACAGACTTCATAAATGAATTTATCCGTTCAACCTGATCTAGAGAGAATCTAACGCTCCACTCTCTCTAGATTGACTGTCATTAAAAATCTTTCCAATGGTTTCAGCCAAAGAGTCTTCGCCAAAGCTTCCTCGAAGTCGTGCAGGAAATAGACTTTACTGCAAGGCCGAGATCGGCTGCGCTTGACTCGATCAACTTTCTTCAACAATCTGCGAAACACAAGGTAACAAATGTGAAAGAAAAGGCACATGGTACATACACAATATTCGTTCATTAATCACATATTTAAATCTATTTCATCATTCAAAAACCATATGCGATATACCACTCATTTAGGGAGTCAACGGGGTAATAAATATAGATAAGACAACACAATAGGCTGCAGGATCATGAAAGTGTATTGCTACAGGATATCCCAATAAAAGGTTTCAAAAGAGTTTAAACAACCATGAATAACGAAAGTGAAGGTATTAAAAGTTCATTATGATATCCAAACTATGAGCACATTTTGGGCTCATCAAGAGGGTCAACTTTCCACATATTTTCTGCATATTCCTTCTGTGTATCTTCCATAGGGTCAAAGGTGGGAATATGAAATGTCTCCCCTATGGACCTAGCAGAAAGGTTTACCAATACTACCTTCATGATCAATGATCCTTCTGGTTTCTACCTAATAGGCTTCCCTGCAATCTATTACCAATTTCGGGGCTATGAGAGCAGGCGAGAAGCCAGCCACCTTAGCCAAACCACTCTTTCTAATTTTCTTGGCATTGTCTGTGGTTGGGTTGATGATGACCCTCTATCTGAATTCGTCGATATCAACTTGTCCAAGGTTGGTATCTGTGATCGTGTCCTAGGTGGTAGTGACCTTGGAGGTGACTTCTACTCCCTAGAACTAATACTTCATCTAATCTTTATCCTCTTTTCTTCTTGGGCCTTTGGTAGGATTCTTCCCTTTGTCTTTCTCCATGGATGCTCCCAATGATCCTACAGTTGATTCCATAAATTCTACAAATTGAGACGCAGTAAACATATTTTCGTATAAAATGAGGGGAGCATTAGTGAAATCCTGTAGAAATGAGGGTTAGATCAAGCATTCCATCATAAAAGAACCTAATATTCATTAAAATTCATCATTTGACCCTCGCTTGGGGAAGATTGGGCAATGTGGGCCTAAGGGTGCAGGTTTCCCTAGGCTAGCAGCCGTTTTGGAGAAGACAGTAGGGAGATGGTGCAGAGGGCACGATGACCCACATGCGGCTGCCCGCATCAAGATTTCTGCACCTCGGTTCTGGGACCACATCAAGGAATTAAGGTATTTTGGGAACGTGGGTCCACTGTTCATGAAATTTTGGAGGCGGTAGTTTAATCGTTTCTCATGTGGGTCAAGAGGGTGCGAAAGCCGAGGTCATTAAGGTTGTTTGGAGATCCACCGTTTGGAACGGTGCTGGCATGGTAGAGGTCCACATATGGAGTCTCACATTGCGGGACCCACAAGAAAAAAGGATGGCTCAGTTTAGATTTTAAGTTTAAGTTGCTTGAGGAAATGCGGGTGGAGAGATGCGGAATGCCGCTAGGTGATGGTCGTTTCGAGATGGCGAAGATGGGTCGGCGGTTCACACCATTAAGCTTGTATGAAGGTTTTTCCATCAGTCATTCATTCAAGGAGGGATGGATGGCGGCAGAGGGATCAGGCCCTACAAGGTGGGCGGCAAGTTAGATATGGCCGTTTGGAAACGACGATCGCGAGACAACGATCTATGAATGGTAGCCACAACAGAATACCCACACTTAGTAGTTTTCTTAGTTGTTTTGCATGTGAGTGGGCTGGAGGGAGATGAGTAGGGTGGAGTCCACAATGTAGACAGACATGGCCCCTAGCCATTTGTAAACAACAAAGGGGAACATGCAGCCCACGGATGGCGGTCCACACTGTTGAGCCCACATGAGGGCTTCTGACTTAACATTTATTTTGGGAAAACTCAGGATGACACTGGGATGCACGGGCTCTGCAAGGCGGAATGAAGTGAGTGCTTCACCATTTGTGATGGTTATTAACATGACGACAAAGGATTGACAGAGACCCGCGAAGGATGGCCCGCAGAAGAGAGGTTTTGATGACTTCACAACGAACAAGTATCCCATGGGATGCACATGGCGGAAGGCCAGGGTTAGATAGCCATTGAGGAACGATGAAAGCAAGGGTGTCGCTTGCAAGCAGAAACCCACACGGGCGGACCCGCGAGGGCTATGAGAATCCCTGTTCATCTTAAGATTTTTGTTAAGTTTTACGACGGCGGCAAAGAAGTGGCATCTACCCACAAATGCTGACTCGCCAAGGGTGATGGCCGAGACTTTGATGTTAAAGTTTAGACTACTAAGCCAACTGTGGAGGAAGGCTTGCAAGCCACAAGGGCATGGATGCCCTAGTCAAGAACGACAGTCGTAGGGTTAAGTTCTGGATGGCTATTAATGGCCGATTTTGGAGGTTTTTCAAGTTTTCAAAAGATGGGTTTTGTGCAAGATTTGGTATTCTAACTGGTCTAAGGTTTTTTTCCTTTCAAGATTTTAACAACTTTGCAAAACCCAATAAAAAACATAATCAGGGCAGCAACGAAAAAGCTATCTAAATATCCTGCAAAAACTTATAAAGAATCTGGTGTCTGCAATGTCCGAAACAATGAAAGGATCACGCGGGCGCGGAGGTGGCGAAAGCTAGCGGAGCTCTGACAATTTCTTTGACCAACAAAATGAACATGATATGTCGACTTGGCTATTTATAGGAAATTGATCATTAATGACCTAAATTAATTGCTTGTACTACAATCGATAGGGTAGCTGGGCATGAAGTTTGAAACGGCCAGCGGCGGGAATATTGGGTCCCATGACGTGGAAAGCAGCCCAGTGATTGTCGTTTGGAAGGTCGGCGAAGGGAATGATGTCGGATGATGTGGGGCCCGCCATGTGGGAGGACGCCCTGGCTCGGTCGCCACAAATGACAAAAGCAAAAGGGAATCCTGCTAAGGGAAACCCACATGGATGGACCCGCAAAGTGCAAAGGACAAAACTTTCAATGGCTTAAGGAAAACTACCAGAGGAACCCTGCCAAGGTAAAAGACTTAGAATTTTCTTGGGTGGCGAACTATGGTCAACTCCAGATGATGACATTGGGACTCCTTGACCATGTGGAACTCAAAATAAGGGGCACACAAAATGAGGCAAAAAGTGACCCGGCAAAGGCGGAAAAGAGAGGGTCCCCATTCCAAACAGGGCATGTGTGCTATAGGCACAACACAACACAATTCTATAAATGACTCGATTTATAAAACAATACATTCACTTACTCCTGAGATTAGGACCGAGTTGTAGACACATTTAATGTCGACAACTATTGGAACAAGCACTTATTATGACAATAAGAATGATAGTATTCCTTTATCCAAAAATATGGAACTAAACAAACCTTAAACCTAAATTAAAGCGAACCATGCACTACCACTGCTCACATTTATAGTTAACTTAAAATAAAGTCGCGTACAAAATAAAAACCCATAATGAAACAAATACTAGGCGACACGTGAAATAAATAGAATCAAGATTAACACTAATTAAATGGAGAATGGAAAATGGTGGATGAGAAAGAAGATGCATGAGAATCATGGTGTTCAAAAGAAACTAGTCTAGTTTCATGGGCTAATTTCAAGAAAATAAAGATAGTAGTTCAACTCATTAACCGTCGGTTATTGGGAAAAAAGTGATGAGTTATAAGTTATGAGGGGAATCAAACTAAATTATCCAGATGGCGAGTAGTAATGAAGGTAGGTTGGTGTTGATATTGAAATTGGTACACCCATGAATAGGATGACACTAACAAATAAAGATGAGGTTTCAAGATGGACTAAACTATAATGAAACAAATATTGGGTGATACACGAAATGAAATTAAAGAAAAAACTTGAAATTCTTCATAATAACAATACGAAAACTCAAATTGTTCAAAAAAATAAGTGAAATAAAAACGCTTAGAGCTTGAAAAATAAACTAAAAAAGGATCTAGAACAAATTTTTGAGGCTTTTCTTATCTTTCAATACAAAGCAGAAGTCGAGCCCACAACCCCGATCTGCTATAACAGTGGTGCAAAGCACCTTGTTCCTCCATTTGATGAATTAGGTCTAGTTTAGTGGTTTTAGTCATGATAATTTCAAATAAGGCCATGATAGGCCATTTTGTAATGTTGTTTTTAGTTTTGAGTCTAGGTGGGGTCATGATGCCAATAATGTAATGTTGCAAAAATGTTGTCATTTCAAATATTGTAAAAAGTACAAAATTGAAAGTTAGAGGGAAGCCCAACGGTCATGGGCAGTTGAAAGGTGGCTATAGGCATTGTGAGGGGTTGGTTGAGTTATATATATGTTGAGAACTCAAAGATAGGGGTTGTTGAAGGATTTAAAGAAGAAATTTAATCAAATATCTTTGTTTTTCTATTAATTTTTGTGTATTTCCATCATTTCTAGCCTATGTATGGGTCCATAAAGCAAGAGTTTTCTCTAAGATGATTTGAATCTGTTGTAGGATTGTATTAGATTTTATTTGAATCCATTCTTGTGGAGTTCTATTAAGTTTCAAGCAACTTAGAGTTAGATTTCTAAAAACTGGTCTAAACTTGCTCATTCAAGGGTTTGAGTGTGTAACATGTTGAAAAAGGCCATTCCACCTATTGTACTTGTTTTATCTCAATGTAATGGGCTTGGTTAGGGTATATTTAGGTGTAGGAGTAATTAATTGAGTTTGGCAAGGTCATTTGGTGGAGTTCACGCTGCCCTGTGGTAAATGTTGAGTTTTGGCCAATAAGGCATAGCTAGAAGGGATAGTTTGTGGAATTTTCTATGGTAAAGGCTAGAACCTGTTAATTTTGGTGTGAGCAAGTGTAGTTTCATGTTTTTTTAAGGTCATCAAGGATATGGGAGGTCAAATGTATGGTATGGCATAAAGCCCTAGTTGATCAAAGAGGGAAAATGGGTGAATTTTAGTGGTTTTAAGAAGGAAGTGTGCGAGATCTTTGGGGGCAGCATAATTTGAGGGTGTATTAAGTTTGTGCAGGGTGAAATAAGAGTTTTTGAAATGTATTTGAGGTTGTATGAGGTTTGGAGATAGGTTTTTCAATAAACCCTTACTTATTTGGTGTAAAATGAGGGTTTCCTGAAAGAGGGTCATAGTGAGTGAGATTTGACTCAAAGGTTGGAGAATTTGGAGTTTTAGAGGATGTTTGAAGACTGTCAAGTGGTATTTTGAGTAGGAAGCAAGATTGAAGATGAGTTCCTTTGTTAAAATGGGCTAATTGGAGCCCTTTTTAGTGCTAAAGGTCAGTTTAAGGGAAGTTGGTCCAAAGTGACCTATGGTGATTTATTGATATGTGTTGATTAGGAATATTGGGTGCTCAAGAAGGTGTAAATTTTGTGATTTTTTTAGAGTGATTGAGGGATGAGACCAAAAGTTAAGGTCTTGACATCTACTAGGCAAGTAGGGAAGCTGTGAATGAGTTAACCCTAGAGAGGGTTTTGAAGGTTTCAAAGGTATTGAAAGGACTCAAATTGTGTTGATTAGGTCATTGAACTCCCTATCATTTCATCAAACAACAAAGCCACTTCATAGCCAAATAAAACTCCTTTTAGTCTCTCTTAAAGAAAAAGTCAAGATAGAGCACAAATCACAATAGTTTACAAGAAAGAGATATTAAACTATAGATTGAGTTTTAAAATACCTTGGCGACTAGAAGAGACTGCAATTATCATGAAAACTTCTCAGATAAACTATGCTGCAACAAGTAGGAACTCTACTCACATAAACTACTCTTCAATTCCTTGTTGATTTCAATGGTGGTGATGGTGCAGGAGCACCTACCTTAAAAACAAGCATATTTTGATGTTTTGATTTTAAATCATTTCCTTTTTGTTGTGAAAGGTCCTTATGCCTTTTAGGATGTGTAATGGGACCTTTTTAGAGCTTAGCTAAAATTAAAAATAAGGTGGGAATCATTGTGTTATTGATTCCTAGGTTTTTGTGAAAATCTGGAAAACACGCTGTGTTTTCAAACAGCGAATTTTTAGCTATTCTAGGGCTCGGTTTTCTTAACCTAACTGATTCCTTGCATGGGGATGTAAATCCATGACTTTTAAAGGTGAAAAAGATCTTTTGGAGTGGGCAGTTTTGTGGAGAATAGAAAAAGAACAGTAATTTTTAAAAAAAAGACAGTTTTCTGGGTTTTGCGTTTTGAACAGCAGAGAAATGATTTAAATGAAGTCTTTTGTTGGTTAGCTGGCATGTAAAAGATCCCTTTTTGACTGTTCCCTGTGGCACATTAATATAGTTTTCCATCGTTTCATTTAACTTTGTAAATACTGTGTTTTTTTTTCTATTATTTCTGACTGGTAAAACCAGAAAAATAATGGAGTCTTAGCTGATTTTCTGCCCGTACTGAGAAGTATGGAAGCCATGGAAATTAAGCTGGACTCCAATCCTGTATATAGTGTAAATAATGAATGCTTTATGAGTGTTGTTAGCATGCTAGGTAGCTTTTCCTAGGCGAGTTTCATCAAACCCGATTAGGGAAAGATTGTGCAAGACTGTTTCCATGTTACAGGGGTGTTGCATCTCCAGCAAAGAAGTGTGTATAGTGGTTGCATGAGACCATAAAAAGCTCTGACAAGTGGCAGGATTCATTATCATTTCATTTGGTGGTGAAAGAAAGAGGTCAGAATCTTGTGCATCCAAGAAAAGGCTTTAAAATCCCAAATTTTCCAAAACTTGGAATATTCCTGTGTACAGGCAGAGAAGTGCTGAAACCATTGAAATTTTTGTAGTGCTCTAAAGGTGAGCCAGGGGTCCTTCTTGGTGGATTTGGTGTTCATTTAGCAGGGAAGGGTATTGACCATTTGTTTTGTTTCAAGAGACCTAATTCTTGTATCTTCTCCAAACCCTAAACTAGGGTTTAAGGAAAGCGATGGAAGGATGAGACTTTGAGCTTGGAAAGGGAGCATATCTAGACCATTTTGAAGTTAAATAAACCATTCAAGATAATAAATACCCCTGTAACAGTGTTAGGGAACGTATTGAGCATGGTAGTCCTTAGGGTGATTAAGGGCTAGGTAGTGAATGAGAAGAAGGGCAGCAAGATGGGCTTGGTGAATGTTACAAAAACTTGATAGCAGGGTTGGCTAATGTACCAGGGGTTCCTCAAAAGCAGAGGACCTATAGGTTGTAGGGTGAATGAATTAGCACCTTAAGGAGTTCTCAAGACAAGGACTCAAGCATTGAGATTGTGTTTTCTCAATCCAACCCTCGTTCTATTAGGTGAACTGTGCAAAAATCCATGCGAAAATGGAGGATAGAGAAGTATGAAGATGGGTACGCAGGGTAGGTGAGATAAGTATAGAGGCAAAAAAAATGCAGTTAATATAATTTAGCATAGATGAGATGGATTGTTCGAATGATCGCTCACCGTAGATGAGATGGATTATAGTTAATACAATTCAACATTGATGAGTAACCAGTTGGTGGAAAGTACCTTTCCTAGCAATTTATGTCAAATTTGCATTGTGAATGGCATGTTCGTACTATAAGACATTGAGGTGATCACTACTGCCATATTTGCAACTATAGCTATATTCTATATAAAATTGGTTTTAAAACATTAAACAAACAATAGAAACTGTGGAATTCGCAAATTCCATAAATCTACATCATTTTGTAAGTTTGGTTTACACTAATTTAATTTCCCATTCTCAGCTGCATTTCTATTTCAATTTTGGCTTCTACGAAAAGAATTATTCCAATATGTTGGCCATATACCCTAAGTTTTACTTTTTTGTATTTTTGAATGTGCTAAGAAAATAAAATAAAAAAACGCTTGTGTGGTATAAATATCTATGGAATACTATTTGAGATTCTAAAGTCAGATTGAAAATATTTCTTGTCTTGTTTAAATTAGAACTTTAATCATCACATGAAATATATCGTTTTGATATATAGTCAAGTTGGATGTCGACAGTGGAAGACTTGACATTGGTAAGAAATCTTGCAGAGATTGTCTTTAGCCATACGTGGGGGGAGGTGTCTCGTACCAAAGCACAACATTTCTATGGTGAGCTAATGAAGAACATAATGCAACAGGAGAATATATTAAATGATGCAGATAAAGCCAGGCATAATGGAGCTAAGAAATACTGATAAATCTCAAAGGAAAATGTGAACGGATAAGATTTTGAAAATATTTGCATTCAATTAGTCAAGTCAGGATGCCAACGATAATGTGAATTTATGACCATGATGATCTAGGCAACGTAGGCGTGTAAGATATTTGTTGAACACGGATTAATGAGGAGCAAATCTAAAGTCTGTGGGTGGTTATTGAATGCAAATTAATGAGGAACAAATCTAAAGCTCATGGCTGGCAAAGAGGATCAACGACTGGGAAGCATTTAATTATATTGCAAGCTCTGTTGTTGGTTTTCAACCATCCATAGACAAAATGAGCTTGTAAAGCTCAAATAAAGATACGCCTTCGGCTAAATATAATTTAGTTTATATAACAAAAAATATTTGGATTATGTATTTTTATTTTTATATGTTAGATTAAATTTATGAGGGAGCATATATCTAAATTAGAAGTTATCATTTGGTTAAACTATCACAAGTAAATGATCAAATCTATCAAAATTATTAGGAGTCAAATAAAGATCATTCATACCAAAAATTAAACTTTGATAAATGATATAATAAAAAAATAGATGGCCATTTTCACTATTTAAATACAACTAATTTTCTAAAATCTTTGAATATTCCAAATATATTGCAAACTAATTTAAACAAAAAATAATTAAGACAAAGCAAGCACAAGAAGAAACATGAACAAACCCACTTGAAAAATAACTCCAACTCCCAACCATATAAAAGTGGATTCAAGATACATTTTTGAAGGGTCTCTTTATAACAAAAGATAGAAAAAAATGACTGCATACAAATGGGTTTATTTGCCTTTCAAAGATCATTGAGTGCCACTTCATCATGCAATGCATTCCTATGCTCATCAATCTATGTTCCTCTCCATCTCCACCTCCATCTCCATCTCTATCTTCCCCTCCATCTCCACCTACATCTCCATCTCTATCTTTCTATTTATGGTTATTTATCTTACTAAAACTTTAATTATTGTAGAGTAATTCTATTTTGGATTTTTTTTATCTATATAATAAAATGAATTTCAAAATTCAAATATAAATTAAAATTCATAGAGAGAGAGAAGGTAACTTTTGACTAATCATTTCATGCTAACAATCCAAGGATAGCACGTCCCTAGAGAGTGATGCTCAAGGTATCATGTCATTTGTTTAAGGATATGATAATTCACCTTCAAAACCTCTTCAATGTACCCATCAAGTATACTTAGGAGGAATATAGATAGAGAGAGAGAAAGAGAAAATAAAGATAGAGAAATAGAGAAATAGAGAGGGTGACAAAGAGATGCAGAGAGATAGAGATAAAAAAATATAGGTATAGATATAAATGAATAAATATGAAAAGACAAAGAGATAGATATAGGAAGAGATATAAATAAAGAGAGGAAAAGAGAGGAGAGGATAGACATAGAATATAGATATTGTCACATAAAGAGAGAGATAGAGAGATAAAGAGAAATAAGAGACAAAGATATATATAGAGGTTGAGAGATCAAGAGATAAAGAGGGAAAAAGGGCGAGAGAGGGGGATATAAATAAGGATAGAAAAAAATAGTAAGGGGAGAAAGATAGGGAGATGAAAATAGACATCTAGAGAAGAAATGAGAGAAAGATAGACAGAGGAAGAGAGAAGGGAAGATAAATATAGAGAGAAATAGAGGAGAGAGAGGAAGAGAGATTGAGAGATAATAAAAAATATAAAGATAGAGAGGGAGACAGAGATATAAAGTGATCTCTCTCTCTTTCTCTTCCCATATCTCTCTATATATATCTCCCCATATGTACCTCTCCCTACCTCTCTCTATATATCTCCCTCTCTCTACCTCTCTCTATATAACTTCCTATCTCTATCTTTCTATCCTTCTATCTCTCCATCTCTCATTCTCTCCCTCTCTCTTTGTATCCCCCTCTTTCTATCTCTATTTCTCTCTCTCCCTCTCTCTCTCTCCATTTCCATCTCCATATCCATATCCATCTCTATCTTCCTCTCTATCTCTCTCCCTATCTCTATCTCCTTACCTCTCCTTACATATCTTTCTCTCTTTCCCCCATCTTCCTCTTATTATATATATATATATATATATATATATATATATATATATATATATATATATATATATATATATATATATATATATATATATATATATATATATATATATATCTCTTTCTATCCATATATCTCCCTCTCTCCCTATCACTCTCTCTTTTTATATCTCTCAACTTCTCTATCCTCTCTCTATTTCTCTCCCTATCTCCCTCCCTCTCTATCCATTTATATATATATTTCTATATCTATCTCAATATCTCTCTCACTCAAGCACACACACACACACACCTTATTTTTTCTTTCTTGTCTTTCTCTCTATATCTATTTCACTCACACACACACTCATTGTTTCTCCCTCCCTATCTCTATTTCTATCTCTATCTCTATCTCTCTATCTCCCCCCTCTCTCTATCTCTCTCCCTCTCTATTAATTGTCTCTGTCACCTCTTTTATCTCACTCTTGCCCCCTCTATTTCCATCTTCCCATCTCTCTCTCTCCTATTTACTCCACATCTCCCTTCATCTCTCCTACTCTCTCTACCTCTCTCTATATATCACTTCCTATATTTTTATATTTCTCTCTCCATCTCCCTCTCTTTCATTGTCTCCCTCTTTCTATATCTATCTCTCAATCTCCCTCTTCCCCTCCCCTTCCATATCTCCTTTTATATATTTATCTCTCTCTATCTTAAATTCTAAGTAAAATTTATCTCTCTATCTCTCCTTTACATCCCTATCTCCCCCTCTCTCCCTCTCCCTATCACTTCCTCTTTCTAGATCTCTCTACTTATCTCTCCTATCTCCATTTCTCTCCCTCCATTTCTCTCCCTCTCTATCTATTTATACATATCTATCTCCCTCTCCATCTTTCCATATCTCTCTCTTTCTCATACACACACACACACTCTCCTTGTTTCTCCCTTCATATCTCTAGCTCTATCTCTATCTCTATATCTCTATATTTAAATGCTTACATATGTCCCTCTATCTTTATCTCTATCTCATTATCTATCCATCTCTCTCTCCCCTATATCTTTCCCTCTCTCTCTCCTCTATATTTATATTTCTATCTCTCCCTCTCTCCCCCTCTCTATATTTATGTCAGATTCCATCTCTCTATCTATTTATCCTCCCTCTATCTCTCTCCAATATATCTCCATCTTTCTATCCACATATATCTTCCTCTCCCCCTAGTGAAAACATAACATGAGCCTATTGGTAACGAAGCCTTATTATCTTCTTGATCGAGAGGGTTTGTTTTAGTTGTGTTTGGATCCTTGTAATTGGACGCATAGTTGATTTGAAGCTATCACTTCTCCATTGAGACCTTTGTTTTAGGGTATGTGCAGGATCATGATGGGCCAAAAAGTGGCAATATTATGGGTATTTGTAGGGTATGTGGCTGACGACTTTTTTTTAATCCAAAATTGATGAAATGAAAGGGTTTTTAGAGGAGATTCTCATATTTCCACCAATATAAATTATGCTTTAATTTGAATTTAATAAATAATTATTATTTATTTTCTATTAGAATTACGACTAAAGTCCTAATCGATAGGCTGATTGAAAAAAATCTATAACTTTCAAATGGTATCACATTTTTTGAATCCGAAACATGCGTCACATTCTATGATTCACATACTATAGGATTAAAAAAAGAAAAATTAAATTTCATGAAGTTTTGACCAAGTTAAGGTGGTTAGAGATACGAGTTTTTATATTTTTTAAAAGTTGTAATAAAAAATTCATAATTAATTATTTACTTGGAAAAAAATTACAAAAAAGTATGCATCACATCTGGAGATGAGTCCTCTACTTATATACAAAATCTTATAAAAAATATTATCATTTTATTATTGTTAGGGTGGTCAAACAAACACCTACTTCTTATTTTTTCCCTAAAATTTAAGTACTACTGCATTGGAATTTCAAATTTTCACCACATAGATTTTATTTATCTTTAAAAAAACCTAGTAGTTTAGAAACTACATTCAATTTTCTACAGATTCTATTCTTACATATTTTTGAAATAATATATATAACTTATTCAAATTTTTACGTCAAGTTGCCTAACACTGATTTTTCTAAATTTTTTGCCAGTTAAGGGCCTATTTTTTCCATGATGATCCTGCACATACCCTTTACAAATGGCCTACCAATCGACCTCATATATACTACACAAACATATGTAAAAAATAGACCAAAAAATTCCCTAATTGACCTTCCACACTTCTTCGGTGTACCCATTGCACACCAAGGTGCGATTGCTAGTAATTTACTATATTTTAAATATATTATGTAATAAATTATAATATAATAAAATTATATTTTAGTTCTTAATGATTTAATATATTAAATTAATGTGTATGCAATAATATTTTTAATTTGCATAAAAATTAATTATATATATTTAAAAGGTAAATTTTATCAACCAGGAGGTTCCCCACATAAACACCCCAACAAAGTTTGAACCTTGGTGGAAAGAATCATAACACCATAATTTTAACCATTGCACTATGTCAATATTGACATAAAAAATAATTAGAATTAAAATAAAGATTAGGACTAAAATTAATTACAATTTATTTATAATTTTAAAAAATAATTGTAATAAAAATTGATGTTTACAATTACCTTTATTATTACAATTATAATTATATAATTATGTCGACAAATTGAGTATTAATAGTGAAAAGACACATATATAAGAACTAATAATAAAAAGATTGATAATCACACAAATTAAATATTAATAATGAAAAGACACATATATAAGAATTGGTTAATAAGTTTTCAAATAAATTATAATTAAATAAGTTAAGAGCAAATAAAATAAAAAAGTAAAATTATATGTATGAATAAAATTTTAATCTTTCAATATTTTTTTAAGTTTTTTTTTTAAGGTTAAAAATGTAAAATCTAAAATATAACTTATAAATAATTTTATTTCACTATTTATATATTATTTGTTAAAGAATGGTTTTCATATATTTAAATTTGTTGAGGAATTTATTTAGAGATCAAGTCAATCTTGCATCCCTTGGAAATGATTCAAACCAATAGGGAATGCATATATTAGAATTGACATGAATGTGGTGAAAAAGAGATGAATGAAGATGAATATATACAAGATAAATATTTAATCATTTATTAACATAATACGTTTATCATTTGTTATTATTTTTTTAAAATTATTATGTTTATTAATATTTAGATTTTGATATATTTTGACTTTCCATTTAGTTTATTTTATTTTATTTTTAAATTTAGATTTAAGTTTGAAATTTATTTTTATTATTTATGTATTTTTATGAACTTGTATAAATAATAATTAAAAATTATTAGAATTAATTTAATTTAG
>VDFB02047230.1:19267402-19303018 GCA_007258455.2 Sequoia sempervirens | reverse complement strand
ACACATGTGGAAAAATAGCAGATTATCAAAAAAAAATTGAAAAATATGAATGCACCAGATATTGAAGTCCTTGATCCAACAAAAAAAAATGAATTTCAATACATACAAAAAAAGTTACGCGTTATATGGTCCGCCTATGTCTGAATTGTAATTGGTTTGACTTCGAAACTTGATTAAGGAAAAAATATTTAATAAAACACTATCTAACCAATAGGAATCACTAGATATCGGAGTTAAAAATCTAAATTCAAAAGAATTATAATTTTATCCTTCATGGAAAACAATTATGCATTATACGGTGAGCATCACTCCTTAAAAATGTTGTTTTATGAAAAAAACTAGTTTTCGAAGGAGATGGAAAAAGAAGTGCAATCTAATTCCAATTTTTTTTTTAAATATATATTTAGAATCTACAGACAAAATGTCACAAATCACTAGTTTGCATCATCTTCAAATTCCTCACGATTTAGCCACTATAGGTGCCCGAAAGTGAAGATTTAGTTAGAAAAAATTATTTCAGTGTCCAGTTTGGCCAAAAATTGTAAACCACTATTGTGGGATCACCCTATGGAAAAGTATTATGTAAATGCATATTTTGATCAACATATGACTACCATGGGAATGTGTTAGTTGGATGCGGGTTCATGTTCAATCCTCCAGGTGTGAGGGGAAGTATCACTCAGGAGAAGAACTTGGTTAGGTAACCAATAATGAAACCTAACTAAGCTTACACACACTCACAGTAGAATGGTTGAGTCTTGTCATAATGTTGGGAATTGGTAAGTCATCCTTGGGTATGATGTGTTTGCATTAGTAAGGGTCTTGATTACTATTGAGTGCATTCTTGGATGATGTTTATATGTTTGGAGCTTATGAGTTCTTCCTTATATTACTATGCTTGATTGATGAGGTGAACATGTACATGAGAGTACATAGGTAGACATACCTATGCACGCTTATGAATGGGTTGCTTATGAGCATGGTGTTATCAAAGGGACAATGCAACACGTATATATGTGTATATATACATCACACATATATTTCCTATCAATAAGATAGTAATTGTAAATGTGCTTGAGTGTGCAATCAAATGTATATATAAAATATATACGTATGTGTGACAAACAGAAATGTCCATACGGATATATCAATATATGTATACGTTTGTATACATGTACATATATATACAAACAATATTATTTATATGAATGTTAATTTTGTCTTATTCATGTGAATATCAAATGTATACATATTTGATTGAAACCTGGTCAAAGGAATAGGAGAATGGTTGAAACTTGGTGCCATTATATGAATACTCTATTCCTGTAGAATTCTATCATGATTTACAATTCGATTCTCATCTTTTGAGCATGTGCATATTTGAAATAGTCTTATGTTGTTGTCAAGCAAAGGAGGTTGATCTGTAGAATATCAAGCTAAGTTTTTACTTAGATTTCTACCACCTTTTTCCTGTAAGAGGTGAGTCGACCTGCATGCTTAAGTGGTGTCGACTAGCACACCTTTTCCTTAGGCACCAATGTCTCAATATCCTGTATAAATAGATGAACCGACCTTCTCATTTGGGATGCACAATTTTTTTGTTCTTTTTGCTGCTATTATAGTGAGAGCATTGAGTTATATTATGAGAGCATTATGTTTTATTGTGAGAGCATTGAGTTTTTTGTGAGCCTAGAGGAAGAGGAAAATTGTGAAGTATTGCTTTGATTAGTTGAAGTGAAGTCTAGCAAGCTATCATTAGAAAGTTGAGAATCAAGTTAGTCAGTTGGATCAAGCGTATCACAAGCATGAGGATCTAATCTTCTTTTATTTCTTTTATTATGAAAGAATGAATGTCTTGTTTGCTTTGACTGGAATTTTTTGAGAAAGCTTGCTTTAGTGAATCATAGTATTTGCTTGTGAAAATGAATAGAAGTTGCTTTATGCTTTTCTAAGAAAGTGTTTGTATATATTCCATAATAGGAGGGATTGTTTATCATTAGTATAAGTATACTGGGAATGATGAAACAAGGATAGCTTAAGGGTTATTTAATGCAAAGTTATTATTTGATTGTATATAGCTTATAAGTTACACCTGGGATTTGATTATCAATTGGAGGGAGAGTAACTTGTATTTATGCTTTGTGGGTAAAAATACCATTGAGTTTTGGGGAAAGGGAATAGGTTTTTTCTAGGGGTAAAGTCTACCCATAGAAGGAAATACCTATGTATAGTTATAATGGCCTAAAGGCAAATGGATCTTGAGTAGTGTATGTGAGTAGGATGACTGTCACTCAAAGTACTAAGTGAGAAAACTTTGGAAAAAGTAGTGTGATTTCCTTTGGATCCACTATCAATTCACCATGATCCATTTATGCATGCTAGTTTAGGATTGTAGGGTTTACAAGTTCTAGTCATGTAGGACACAACACTAAGCTCAAAATGGTTGTCATTACGAGGTTACTCAACTAATCTCTTCGTCAAAGGGTAGGGTCATCTATCAAATGATAGATGTGCGAGGGACTGCATATGAGTCTATGGTTGGCAGAAAAGTGCTTGAGTGATGCTTCTCCTCCTCAGCAGGTGACTATGACCAAGATTTTAAAGGAGATTCCTAGACCATCTATATCTATTGCTTTGAAGCTGATTTGAGCTATGTATGTACTTTGTACACATTCTCTAGAATATTGTAATATGCAAATTTTTATTTTGGAAATGGAAATCAAGGTTGATTATTGTTATGACATGAATGTTCATTGGTTCTCTATTATGAAAGTAAAAAATTTATGGCAATGGTTAAGCTACATAGTTTGTTTACTTGAAAGTGAAAACTTAGGAAATTTTACTTGAATGAACGATTGGCATGTTACAGCACCAAGGGGGCATTCTAGCCTTCACCAATTTGTCACCACTCGTGACCATCTAGCATTAAACCACACCTTGGGACCACTTGATGTAAATAGCTTATGAGACTTCCATACCAATGCAACCACACCAACCACCGTGCATCATCTTTTCTACATCTTCTTCCAACCCCGCATCAAGCAACATGGAAAGGAACATCAACACAACATTATAATTCACTCGATAACAACCATTTCCCTCCACATATTTATCTCCTAATACTATTTTCAATGCATGAAGCACAATGTCCATGCACGTCTTAACTATTTCCATTAGTAGCTGGTCAAAAATCTCACCAAAGAATGCCATTTTCATTTTCTTTGTAACCAAACAAATAGTAGTGTCCATATTTTCTCTACACCTATTCATGAGGTGTCAAATGCATTTATCAAGCTGCTAATTACACTTACCTCCCCAGTCCATCCGCACACCACACATACTCAGAAATGATACATTCATAGGGAGACTACAAAGATAAATGCATATGAGGTGGATGATTACATCATTGTGGCACAATAAACACATGCCACAGAGATGGAAAATCGAATTCAAAATTTATTACTACCGCCACCTTGGCCAACACATTGACTTCTCTGTAAACATGAGATGTGCATTCCCCATACAACCTTAAAACTTCACCAATTTCATTAATAGTTTTGTTTAGTTTCCAATTGGGGGTGTTGCTAGTTCTTAACACATTGATCACCAATTGAGAATCTCCCTCCACATTCACCTTTGTCAGTCTAAAAGTCAAGCCCTTCCTCACTCCCAATAGGGCAGCAGACAACTTTTCTTTATTACTCGAATAAATCCCCATCCCCATACCGGCTATGAGAATGATTTCACCATCATGATTCTTGATCACACAACCACCACCAACCTGACCAGGATTTCCTTTAGCCACACCATCAAAGTTTATCTTAATCCACCCTCTATCAGGTGGCTTCCATTTGATGTCTTTTTGCAAATTCTTAGACAGATTAACCTATGGCACTCCATAAATGAGGGTCACAAAGGAAACTTTGGTTAAAACATTAAAATTCATTTTCCACAAAAAACACAAATTTTCTTCATACTTTCACAAGCCAAAACTAGAATTTCCCAAATCCTCCATTAATATTTTCTTCAAAATTTATTTTTTTAAATTAAAAAATCTAAACACACCCTTTTTCTTTAAATATGCCCAACAACACACTTTTCTAATAAAATTCACTTTTCATGTATTTCTTGAAAATTTGGGCATTATAACTCCATATTATTGAAAATTCTTAAAATTTCATACAATAAAATAAATAGCATGGATTTTGCTCAAACAAAAAGCATTGGGAGGTTTTTACACTCCCCTAATTCTAATTCAACCTTTTGAAATGAAAGAAAATGAGCAAGGGAGAAGAATTTAGCAACTTAATTCAAATTATGACCAAATTTTAAAAGAAAGAATACATCAAGTACACCAAAAAAATGCATACAACAAATCCCAAACACACTCCCCTTCCAATCCCTATCCCAATGAATCTGATCCCATTGAATTCACTTTCTAAATGCATTCCCAATCAACAATTCAATTTTTCACCATGAGAGGGTTTTTCCATTTTCTTCTCAAAATAAAAATTACATAATAAAAATAAAACCCCTCTTTCCTATTTACCCTTTTTCACTTTCCAAATAAATTAAAATAAATTCATTTTCTATTTCCTTAATTCTCATTTTCCTCAAAAGCCCAAATAGACACATCAATTAATTTCTAAATAATATATATAATTTACATTCATTATTTAAATCCATATAAGCATATTTTTATTTAAATTTACAAAATCCAAAATTCAAATAGTATATTTAAATCAAACATAACCCACAATTCCCAACCCAAAGAATTTTCATAATTTAATTAAACTATAGCTAAATTTCATTTCTACCTTCATTCTATTTTTCCCCTTCCTTAAAATACAAAGAATATTTTAATAACCAATATAATAATAATTTAAATTCCTAATATTTTATTTGTAGAAAACATAGAATTTAAACCATTAATAATTAAGAATTAATTGATATTTCACGACGCGAAGATTCTAGAATAATTCATAACTCAGATTATGGGTTCACATAGGGTCAAATATGACACATATCATACTCGATTCAAGTACGATCAGGGAATGGATAGGGATAACCAAAGTGAAATCACCAAATTAACCACTATTGGGGAATAACTCGAACCTATGTAGCTAGGTGGAGAAATAACCTTGTAGGTCTGTAACCATTCAATACACATCAAGGGTACTTTCTTAATGCATATATAGATGAAGCACATCATAATCACCCAACGAGGTTCAATAGCATAAAGCATAAAATAACATCTATACATCTGTCATAAAATCATTTCTTCAATCATCAATACTCAAGGTCACATTAATCACAACATATAATGCACATCATTGAATTGAAGCATAATGATAAACCAAGCATGTAAATATATAAAATTTCAACACTCAACATGTTGAGGAACCTCATCTTGAACATGTGGTGGTTCATACACACCATTCAAATCCATAAAATAATCACTACAATGATCATGAGGAAATAATGAAGCTAAAACACTGATCTCACATTAACAAGATGCAAATGGGAGGGGCACTACAAAATGTGTATAACATTATTATAAATTATTCTACTTCTAATGACATAAAATTGATGCATATTACCAATCATAAATCTTAGTATACATTTATCCACCAAATAGATATAAAATAAAAAAAATTGTACCATATTTGGTAAACTTATATTTAATTTCCTATAGTTGGCAAAGCAATCATAAGGAACTATGTCCTAAACTCGACATAAATCCAAGCACATATTTAGAGGAGTCAAATCCTCCATAAAGATTAATAATTATGATTACTATCAGATAATAATAGCTTAACTTAACAACATCATTAGATGCAAAGTTAATAGGTCTCTTTAACTCATTCATAGCCACATCATGGTGAAGTTTATCATGCCCTTATTTCTTGGAAGAATGGACCTCACTAATTTATAGAGGCTAACCTATACCTCTCAATACTTATCACTAAGCCAAGACACAATACCATAGTGTTCAATACACAAAAATTTGATAATTTTAGTTCAAACACTTGTCCAAAGGAATTCTAATACATTCACATTAGAGATAGACCATGATGAAATTGACTCTAAAAATCCATCCAAGTGTTGAATTAACAAGACAACTGAGGGGGGGTGAATCAGTTGTAGCAAATTAAAACATCAAAACCGTCAATAATAATCAAATCCACAAGCATTCATTAACCCTTATTTTGTTGAAGTGATTAATCATGAAATGCATATAATAAAAACTGAAATAAAAACACCAAACACAAGAGAACACCAAATTTACATGGAAAACTCAATGAGGGAAAAACCACGGTGAGGATTAGCTCACAATATAAGTAATTACAAAACTGGTACAAGAGCTCACTGTTAGAATATGACACACTGTCTAAGAAGGCTCACAGCCAGGGCTCATAGCCACAAAAAGAAACAAAGAAGATAGAAGAGAAATGCTATACATAGAACAACTTATCAATGCAACAAGGAATCCACCGCAAATTCTCCAACACTTTTGCAGCCTTTCATGAATGATTACGAACACCTTCAACTCACTGCATTGAGGATTCCAACACTTTGAAGTTCACACTACTCTGCTCAAATTCACATCTCTACTTCTTTAATTCACATCACATTCATCACTCGCATCTATCGTATCTCTCTCTTGCATCTTACAACAACACCACTCTTATTTATATCATCCTCAACCTTGAAAACCTTCTTCAAGGTCGGCAACTATCTGTTACATTTAAAATTTCAAATTAGGTTGAAACCCAATGTAACATTCCAATCGTTCATTGAAGTAATTTTTCCTAAGATTTCACTATGTGAGTAAATAAACTATGCAACAACCATTGCAATAAAAAATTTCTTTTCTTTATTGAGAATATATGAACAAATATGCCATCACAATATATAATAAGGATTCCATTTCAATACAATAATGTCACAAATTACAATATTCCAAGAATGAATACAATTACAACACAGCTCCACCGAGCTTCAGAGCATAAGATATAGATGGTCCAAGAATTCAGCTTTCAAAACTTTGGTCTTTTGTCACCTGCTTAGGAGGAGAAGCATCACTCAAGCACTTTTTTGCCAACCACAGACTCATATGCGGTCCCCCACACATCTATCAATGATATATGGCCCTACCCTTCGATGAAGAGATTGGTTGGGTAACCCCATACGACATACCACACTGAGCTTAGTGTTGTGCCCCACATGACTAGGTTTATAACCCTACACAAGGTAATTATCATGCATCAAATGGACACGGTGAACTGACAGTGGAGCCCTAAGCATTCACACTACTTTGGCCAAAGTGTTCTCACTTAGTACTTTGAGTGATAGTCCACCATTCACTTACACTTATCAAGCTCGTTTTGACTTAAGGCCATTATATCTATGCATAGGTAATCCCTCCCATGGGTAAGCTTAAACCCCAGAATTAACCTATCACCTTTAACAAAAACTTAAGGTATCTCTAATCAATTAAGAAAAAGTAATAGTTCCCTCCCTTTAACGGACAACAATCCTAGGAGTAATCTACTAGCTATCTAGCATAATCAAATAACTAGCTACGAGTATCCCTTAAGCTATTCTTGTTTAATTACATCTAGTACAATAAGAATACCTATGACAAACAATCTCTCCTATCATGGAGTAATTACAAAGATTTCACAACAGAGTAAACAACTTCTACTTTCTTTCAAAGTAAACACTACTTTTCCCTAATGCAAGTAATCATAATAGAC
This sequence comes from Sequoia sempervirens, assembly GCA_007258455.2. Classification (NCBI taxonomy): domain Eukaryota; kingdom Viridiplantae; phylum Streptophyta; class Pinopsida; order Cupressales; family Cupressaceae; genus Sequoia; species Sequoia sempervirens. Next base: position 19,295,258 of record VDFB02047230.1, on the reverse strand, counting down.
TAGTTAAACCAATCAAGAAACAATCTTTCAAAAGCTAAGACAAATAAAGGAAGATTATCCCCATGTCTGTAATAAGCTATTCAATTGACTGGCTGCAACACAACTCTCCTAGAATAGAAACTAGCTTAGTTTTGATCCCTCCAACAAAGTCACAATAACCTCTAACTCACAAGTTGACAAAATACTTCTCTCAATATACTATACTCTCACAGCCACTCAGAAATATCTGTCATAGAATATAATAGAATTAAGCAAATAAGAATGCAGAGCTAATGCACATAAAAATGCTAAGCACAAATGAATATGGAATGCATCCCAAACAAGTGAAATTTCTTTGCTATTTATACAACAAATTGGAGATCACTCAACCTACAAATTAGGCATGAGTTTTGACAACAATTACCATGTAAAACAACTCACAATCATCTCAGCTAAAAGGTGGTGCATATATAAGCACATACTCAGCTAAAAAAAGCTAGGGGTCAATCTCTTTAGATGATAGCAACAAGAGACTATTTCAAATAAACACATGATGAAAAAGGTGTAATTTGAATTTTTTTCACAATAGACATCTATAGAAAATAGGATTCAAAGGTAGCACCAAAGCATCAATAACCTCCTATAGAGTTGACATAGTTTACATCATATTTGAGTCAATCAATATCAAATATGCAATGCAAAACTTGCATCGACTAAGTATTGGTATGAGTTGATTCACACATTTAAACAGTTTGACCAAGTCGTTGACTTGTTTTTCATTGCCTTATACGCATTTTACAAATGTTGATATTTTCTCAATGATATGGCGTTTGGAGTTTACTAAGTCTAAGGTGTTTCCACAAAAGCCATCGACTTAGTATTTCTCCATATATCAACTTAATGGTTGCTCATTGATTGCAAAATACTAACTCTTCATATGTGGTCAACAAGATTAATATGCGGCTTTAGAATACAGTCACAAATATATCATACTTTAGCCTTTGGTTTAGTTATTAAATTGGCCTATAATTTTGTTAATGATAATCAACTTCAAAGCCATATATAATATTTAAATATATATATATACATAACATATATGTACATATACATACATATATATACATATATATGTACACACACACACACACACACACACACACATATATATATATATGTATATATATATATATGTTAGTATATATCCATATTTATAATATGTCAATAAAGCATGTATATCTCGATATACATATGAATACAATTAAGATAGCAATCACATTGTTACAACAATATATCACTTGTGTGTGTGTATATATATATATACCTCTATGTACATGTATACATATGTATACATATATCAGTACATTCGTATAGGCATGTCCATTTGCCACCATACTCGTATATCGATACATATATACATATGGATATATGTATATACTTTATATATATACACATTTGATTCACACACCAAAATCATACACAATTACTATTGTATTGATAAGAGCCTACGAGTGATATACTTATACATATACATATACATGTCATTAGATCCATGGGATAGGTCCATGCGTATAAGCAACTCATGCATAGATACGTCTACCTATGTACCCTTATGTACGTGTTCCTTCATGTGTATGGTTTATCATTGACATGCCTGTGTGTACGTATACATATTCTTCGTATGACCTACGCATTGATACAAGCATAGTAATAAGGAAGAACTCACAAGCTCAAATAACTAAACATCACCCAATAATGCATTCAATAGTAAACAAGACTCTTACTAATGCAAGCATATCAAACTAAGGATGACTTACCAACTTTCCACATAATAACCCAACTCAAGTATTCTACTGTGGTGTGTGTAAGCTCAGATAGGTTACATTATTGGTTACCCGACCAAGACCTTCTCCTAAGTGATACGTCCCCTCCGCCTAGAGGATTGATCATGTACTTGCATCCACTAACATATGTCCAAGGTAGTCAGCTATTCAACAAAATATGCATTACACATAATACATCTTCAAAGTTAGAATATTAACCAATATCCATTCATTCACATATATGCATTTCTTCATATAACATTAAATGAAATAACATTCATTCATAACGCATTGATAACAAAGTGCAAGTACAATTTATTCATCCATAGAATTCACATTACATTCATATTTACCCTACATAGTAATAGTAAATAGTAATTACACAATTGGGGTGTAACACCTAAACATTCCCACAGTGGATAGGAATGAAGGAAACCCATATAAAACCTTAATTAGGACCCAAATTAATCCTCACACCTCAACATGCTTTCACAAGCTTCGCATGTAGTGTTAACACCAGGTCGGCCAATACTCGTGCTAAACACCATAAAAAATTAAGTACACGCTTCCTTGAATTAATCCAATAATTGCACACAACAAAATTCACTTGAACGTGATCTAGAATTATCCACAAACCACCTAAGAATCAACAAAGACTTCATCCAGTCTCACATCATAGAAATACTTTGACCCAGAATAGCCAGTTAACCTTATTCGCACACTGATGCATGAAATACACACTTTACTGTACCAAATCAAGTGAAACCTTGAATTTTGAAAGATACAAACATTATAAGAAACTTCTCAGATTTGAACAACCTGAAACCAAAAAGCAAAGATATGTGGAGGAAATACATTTCTCCCAAACCATAGAAAATAACACTGAAAAATTGGCTCACATACTATTGAACACATCTCAATCTGCACAGTGATCCAGAAACCCAAACTCTAAATATAGAAACCACTGACAACCTTGAACAACATATTAGATCCAAAAAGGCATAGGATCAACATCTAGAAGAAACACGAAGCACATCCTGGAGCACATTTTGAACACTTGCACAACATTGTTTTCTTTGTTTATCAAATTTTCTCAAAAGCACTTGGAAACCAAGTACCAGAGACATCATCTCAGCACATTACTTCATTCCAACACATCTCCATACATTGCAACATAAAGATAGCTCCATGTACTTACAACACTTCCTCAATATCTCAACTATACATACTCAACTTGTTTCCCTCTTATTCACAATTTTCTCAATATCCTCAACATCTTCATCATGCAATATCCTTCATCAACACATAGTTGACAACAATGACAACACCAATCTATTGACATCAATGACAACACCTTCCTGCTTGCAAAAATCTCCCCCTTTGTCATTAATGGCAACACATGATGTGAAAAACCATCAAAGACAACACAACAGCTTTGAACATACTCTCTCATGATTTTTTTTTACTTTCTCTCCCTCTGTGTGGATAATTTTTTTTGCATGATTCTTTCTCCCCATTTGACATCAATAGAAAAGGATAAAATGTTTTCATTGTTTCCCCCCTTTGACACTGAACCAAGATACTTGCTCTAAATACTCCCCTTTAAGAGCACACCCAACCAAATCAATGTAACTCTACAAAATGACAACACATGACACTACCTACTCCCCCTAGAGGTAGCCACCAACATCAGTCTAAAAAAGAGATGAATTCATAGATCAATTGGACTAATTCATATCCATATGCATCTAATTCAAAGAAGGAGGGGCAATAACCCCCAACTTCTCCAGAAGATACTCAAAAGTATCCTTAGGACTTGAGACTTAGTAAATATGCCAACAATGTGATCCTTTGTAGGTACATATTCAAGCTTCACCTCATTATCCATAACCTTATATCTCTTAGAAATTGATACTTGATTGATACATGCTTTGTCCTTGAATGCATCATTGGATTCTTAAAAAATGTTAATTGCACTTGTATTATCACAAAAGATAGACATAGGCTCATCATACACTACATCTCTGATATCCTTCAATGTCTATCTCATCCACAATACTTGTGTGCAACAAGATGCTACTACAATATACTCAACCTCTGTAGTGGATAAAGAAATAAAATAGTGCTTCTTACTTAACAATGACACCAATCTACATCCAAGAAAGAATGCTCCACCACTTGTACTTTTCTTGTCATCAACACAACCAACCCAATCTGCATCTGTGTAAGCACTTAATGTGAAATTAGTATCCTTAGGATACCATAAGCCATAATTCAGAGTGCCTTTTAAATAAATGGATATCATCTTCATAGCTACAACATGTGTCTCTTTAGGATCTTCATGAAATCTAGCCACAAGACAAACTACATGCATGATATCCAGTCTAGTAGAAGTTAGATATAGTTTTCCACCAATCATGTATCTATATTTACTTTGATCAACCTTAGGTGAATCATCATCTTTACTCAATTTGCAACCAGTCACCATAGGATTTCATACCGGTTTGGAGTCTTCCATTCCAAACTTCTTCAACATCTCTTTGACATACTTTGAATGTGAAATGAAAATGCCTTTATCTGTTTGATTTATTTGTAGCCCAAGGAAGAAATTCATCTCCCCAAACTTTGCATCTCAAACTCTTTTTGCATTTCTTCAAAAAAATTATTACATATAGCTTCGTTTCCTCCAAAGATAATGTCTTCCACATATACAAACACTATCAAGAATTTGTCTTCCTCAATTTTGAAGTAAAGATTACTATCTGCGGTGCCTTTACTGAATCCTTGTTGTATCAAATATATGTCCAATCTTGCATACCAAGCTCTAGGAGCTTGCTTCAATCCATACAATGCCTTCTTCAATTTACAAACCATATCTGGTTGATCCGACAACTGAAATCCTTCTGGTTGTTCCATGTAAACCTCTTCTTCCAATTCACCATTTAGAAAAGTAGACTTCACATCCATCTAATAAACTTTAAAGTCCTTGTATGTTGCAAATGCTAAAAACATTCTGATAGCTTCCATCCTAGCCACCAGAGCAAATATTTCCTCAAATTCTATCCCTTCCACTTGTGAGTATCCCTTACACACAAGCCTTGCTTTATTTCTTACCAATTCTCCATTCTCATTCAGTTTGTTTCTAAATACCCACCTAGTTCCAATTATCTTCTTTTTTTCTGGTCTACGAACCAATTCCCAAGTCTGATTTTTCTCAATCTACATAAGTTCTTCTTCCATTTCCTTCATCCAATTTTCATATTTGCATGCCTCATTCACTATTTTAGGTTCAACTTTAGAAAGTAAACATAGATTTACCTCAGCTTCGGTAGCTCTACTTCTTGTCAATACTCCTTTCCTTTTGTCTCCAATGATTTGTTCTTCGGAATGATTCTTTTGTACATAATTAGGGGTCTTAGGGGCTTCTTCAGAGCTTCTTCCTCTTCATTTTGTACTTCTTTTTCTTCAACATTTTCTTCTTCTTCTTCGCAAGTAGGTTCATCTAATACATATCTATCTACTGCAATTGAATTATGTAAATTTTCATCAACCTTAACATTTGCACTTTCAACAATCTTTCTTAGTCTTTTGTTGTAACATCTGTAAGCTTTGATTTTAGTAGAATATCCAAGGAAGATACCTTCATCAGACCTTGCATCAAACTTTCCCAAGTTTTCCTCATCTCTTTTGATATAACATTTGTTTCCAAATACTCTAAAGTACTTCACAATAGGAGCCCTTCCATACCACAACTCGTAGGGAGTCTTTGTGTTGTTAGATTTTGCTTGAAATTTTTTAAGTATGTAAACAACAGTATGAATTGTTTCTCTCTAATAGACTTCTGGTAGGTTAGCTTCTTTCATCATAGTCCTAGCAGCTTCTTAAACAGTCTGGTTTTTCCTTTCAACCACTCCATTTTTTTGAGGAGTTCTAGGGGAAGACAAGTGCCTCTTTATTCCATGAACTTCACAAAACATGTTAAAATCCTTGGAGGTGAATTCTCCACTTCAGTATTATGTTTTCCATCAAAACTTATTGAACCTATTTCACAAATCTTAGCTCCTAAATCATCTCTAAATTTAACTAATCCTCCATCATACTTTTCAAGTTTAACAAACTTACTTTTGTCTCTAGTCATGTGATTAGAGCAGCCAATATCAACAACCCAATAGTTCTTATCATGTTTAACATGAAAAGTAGAAGCCAAAGTACTTTCAACCTTATCCTTCTTCTCCATAACACTTTCCTTTACACAAATTTTAGAGTTAGCAGAAGTAGATTCATCTTTTAAAGCCAAGAAAAAGAATTCATTTTCATCAGCATCTCCATAATCAAATTCATCATCAGAAATACCAGTATCTTGTTTGACATAGTAACTTCTTTTAATCATCTTTTCTTTGTCCTCCTTACTTTTATTGTTCATAGCTCTGTTTGGACATCTTGAAGCATAATGACTTATATTTCCAGAGCTAAAACACTTGAAAGTTAGTTTACCTTTGTACTTACCGATGCCCTTTTTCATTCTTCTTACAAAGTTAGCTTCCACATTGTCAAGATCTTCTCCATCTAAATCTTCAACCTTTTCTAATTTTCTAGCCTTGAAAGCAATCTCTACTTTTGTACCATTTTTCAAACCAAGTTTTCTCATTTCAAATGAAGTTAGTGTACCAATCAACTGATCTCTAGAATAAGTATTAAAATTTGCAACTTCCTCAATAGTAGATACCTTTTCACTGTATGAATCAGGAAGAGTTCTGAAAAAAAAAAATTTACCACCCTAGGTTCTTTGACTTGTGCACCAAGACCTCTCATAGCACTTACCAACTCATCAACTCTCTGCATGTAGGTTGTAATTGTTTCATCTTCAGACATTCTTAGGGTCCCAAATTATGCCTTTAGATTCTACAACTTTTCTTGTTTAACCTTTTCATCTCCTTCATAAATTCTCTCAAGCTTATCCCAAACTTATTTAGCATTCTTAAGATTCATAGCTTTAACCAATTTAGAATTTGAAAGATTATTCACAAGAATAAATCTTTCCTTAGCATTTACCTCATGTTCCTTGATCTCATTACTTGTGCTTGGACCATTCAGAGGTGCAATATATTGAGTCTTTATTGCCTTTTCAATCTCAAATCCATGAGATTCCAGATATCCTTCCATCTTTATCTTCCAGAATGCATAGTTTGTGTCATCAAATCTAGGGCAATCTATCTTTTTTGCCATCCCAAATATACCTCAAGTGGTTAAGCTCTTCTCCAAGAAACTTTTCTCTAATACCAATTGTTGAACGAACAAGACAATTGAGAGGGGGGGTGAATCACTTGTAGCAAATTAAAACATCAAAACCCTCAACAGTAATTAGATCCATAAGCATTTATTAACCCTTATTTTGTTAAAGTGATTAATCATGAAATGCAGATAACATAAACTGAAATAACAACACCAAACACAAGAGAAAACCATATTTGTGTGGAAAACCCAATGAGGGAAAAACCATGGTGAGGATTAGCTCACAAAATAAGTAATTGCAAAACCGGTACAAGGGCTCACTACTAGAATAGGACACACTGTCCAAGAAGGATCACAACTAGGGATCACTGCCACAAAAAAGAAACAAAGAAGACAGAAGAGAGATGTTACATAGAGAACAACTTCTTAATGCAACAAGGAATCCACCACAAATGCTCCAACAATTTCACATCCTTTCATGAATGATTGTAGACACCTTCAGCTCACTGCATTCAAGAATCCAACACTTTGAAGTTCGCACTTCTCTACTAAAATTCACATCTATACTTTTGTAATTTGCATCACATTCATCACTCACATATATCTTATCTCTCTCTTGCATCTTACAAAAACACCACTCTTATTTATATCATCCTAAACCTTGAAAACTTTCTCCAAGGTCGACAACTATCCGTTACATTTCAAATTTAAAATTATGTCAACACCCAAACATTCCCATGATGCATAGGAATGAAGGAGACCCATATAAAACCTTAATTAGGACCCAAATTAATTCTAACACACCTCAACACACTTTGACAAGCTTCACATGTAGTGTTAACACCAGGTTGGCCAATACTTGTGCTAAACACCATAAAAAATCAAGTACACTCTTTCTTTAATTAATCTGAAACTTTTGGACAACAAAATTCAATTGAACACGATCTAGAATAATCCATGAACCACTTGAGATTCAAAAAATACTTCATCTAGTCTTGCATCATAGAAATACTTCAACCCAAAACAACCAGTTAACCTTATTCACACACTTAATGCATGAAACACACACTGTACTGAACCAAATCAAGTGAAACCTTAAATTCTAAAAGATACAAAAATTATAAGAAACTTCCTAGATCCACACAACCTGAAACCAAAAAGTAGAGAAATGCAAAGCAAATACATCTCTCCCAGACCATAGAAAATAACACTAAAAATTTGAATAGTTCACATACTGGTGAACACATCTCACTCTGCATAGCGATCCAGAAACCCAAACTCTGAATATAGAAACCACTGAAAACCTTGAACAACATATCAGATCCACACATGCATAGGATCAACACAGAAGAAATGTGAAACACATCCTGGAACACATTTTGAACACTTACACAACACCGTTTTCTTTGTTTATCATTTTTTCTCAAAATCACTTGGAAACAAAGTACCAGAGACATCATCTCAGCACATTACTTCATTCCAACACATCTCCATACATTGCAACATAAAGATAGCTCCATGTACTCACAAAACTTCCTCAATATCTCAACTATACATACTCAACGTGTTTCCCTCTTATTCACAATTTTCTCAATATCCTTGACATCTTCATCATGCAATAACCTTCATCAACACATAGTTGACATCAATGACAACACCAACCTGTTGACATCAATGAAAAAGTAGTGTAAGACAACACTTGCATGTACCAATCAAAATACTAAAAATTTAATCAAGGACCTCTTGAAGTTGTAGTTTCCCTAGTATAGAATCCTGCATCAATTAAAAATGGAATGAATCATATATACATAATTATTTTCAAAAAATAATAATGGATTTCATATAAATTGGTTTACTAAATTCATCCTTAAAAATAATAAGGCTTATGAATTTGGGAAACCTAACCAATTTCACAATTTAGAATTGCAAGCTTCCTTGATGATGCCTCCAAACCAAACATACCAACAACCATAGCAACTCAACAATTTTATATCCAGTATTGAGGTTATTCAAATTCATGAATTCCATAGAACTTTATCAACAAAATAGAGCTAGCACACTTTTATTTAAACAAAGCCATCATATAGAAAAATATGTAGCTTTCATCCTTAACAATCATAGAATTAAAACCATAGTAGTAATATTATAATAGAATACATCATTGATAATAATTATGAAAATCTGCCAAATAGGTGCAACAATAATTTTTCTCACTAACCCTACTAAGCTAGATAACTCCCACCATATTTCCATGAGGAACTATCATGTCAAAAAAATGTATCCCACTTAAATTCCACATGTTCCTCATATGAACATGATGCTAAAAGAATATTTTTCCAAGAATATTTTGGACTATCTAATAATATTCTTGGTAAAGGTATAGCTTGAATATATTCCAATATCTATTTACACCCTATGATAGTTGAGATTAAGTTATTTATCTTGTAGTTGAAACTAACTCTTCAAAAGTAAAATCACATAGAACAAAACATTCAAACTCCAAGTTTTTAAGCACCATATATGGGATTAAAAATAATCTTGTGTAGGAAATAGAAGGTTATTTTTAAACCCTGCTTGAGCAGCAAATTTGACATCACTAAGAAGTTATAGACCTTGTTTATAGATTTTTATGACAACTACATGGATTTATAATACAATATAAAATATGGGATACCAATTATGTTTTCCATCATGTTCCTTGAATAAAAAGTGCGTAAATCTAAAATTTAGGCATGGTAGGATGTAGGCATATAAATATACCAAAAAAAAAGTGTCACTTGAAAACAAGTGAAAAGGTTAATGTGCTTCTTTACGAATCCAACATCATGCGGTATGAAATAATTAATGACACCATAACAACTTACAAGTCCTTTGTTTTGACATTTCAACATAATTTTCATCAAAGGTCAATGAATATGAATTTGAATAGTTCTCAATAAGATTAGAAAAGCCACATTTTCCCCTTAACATGATACAATAGAAAACTATAATGAACTTCAAATATTATTAATATAACATTAGCTACAAGGGAAATTAATCATTATTGATATTACTCAAGAGAATGATTATGCATAGATTCTTATTATTTTGAATTCTACACATAAATTTTACTGAAGGATATGGTGGGATGAAATATCCTTTGCAATTACACATATTTTTAATAATGCTTTGATGGGTATCCATACCTTCTTCCCAAGCTCCTATTTGAGTGCAAGCAAACAAGATGCTAGTTCTCATTTAATTAAATATTTGTAAGGCCTTTTCAACAACTCATTTTGAACATATTCTAGCACCATGATATTCTTTGAGGTCACATTTATTTGAATAATTTTGTCAATAAACTCATGTTCATTTTCTAGGCTATCACATTTTGCATATATATTTAATATATGTGTGTGGATAGAGAGATAATTATTTCATTATTTAAAAAATAACCTAATATTCTTCTACTTGCAATGACGAACAAATAAATTTGGGGGAGAGACAAAATTGATTACCTTTATTGTCACCTAATATTCTCCCTATGCAATTTTTGGTTAAGCTATCACCTACATGTCCCACATTCAACTTGGAATAACAATTACCATGCTTGGAATTTTTAATATTATGAAAAAAAAGATCTCATTCAAATAATAGAAGCATACATTAAGCTATAATACCAATAATTGGAAACAATGGATATCTAATTTTGTAGCTTCTCTTGCTACTCTTTTTACTCTTTAGACTCCTCTAACCCTACAACTTCCACACCCTAGATCCTCCTCTCATTCTTCCCTAGTTGCACCCCTTCAACTTTTGCTAAATTCGCCTCCCAAAATGTCAAACTACCTTAAATTAATTCATCCCCTGCCCTCTACATACCATTCCTATTGGTCCTTTCAAGGATCAAAATAATTGTTGTGAAATGGATGCCATTCTTCCTTAATGGTGTGGTATACAACCTTCTCCTCCCATTGTACGCATGCCCTCACCATAATTTGTCTCTCCCCCCTTTCAACTATTCATCCCAAGATTTAATTATTTTTTATTCATTTTCACACCCATATCAATAAGTTAAAATGATAATAATGGTTTATTATCTACACTATAATTTAAATTAAATATTTAATATTTGGTAAATGTATTATTTAAAATTTAAAATAACATTGTATATTAATTATTACATACTATGATATCCTTCTAAGATGGGTTCTCATTGAAAACACAGGAAGACAATCAATTACATCCTCAACTAACTATAGGTCCTACACCAAACCAAGGTGTTGGTAAACATTATCAACATTAGACTTGATGTCTGTCATCTCCATAGGGATATTTACCTAATGGAAGTGTAAAAAATCTACATCATTTGACACCTTTCTATTCACAAATCGATTATTGCTTCAATCCATGAAAAGTAAAATAGGGTGTCTCCCCCTTAGAATGTCATGTCCCTTTTCTAGAAAATTAATTTGGTAATTCAATTGTGATTAATATATGTGGGGCGAGACCTATTTTCCTTTATTTCATTAGGAAATGAGATCCCCACAAAGAATTGACTAACAACCCTTAGGTGAATCAACTCAATGTGAGAATCTTTAGATTTCATTGTGCTAAATTAAGGACGAGGGTCAAGGTCAAACAACACTTTTGGGAGAAAAAATAAAAATAGTAAATGAACCTAATTATGTCAACTTAAACGTGAAACAACAATATGAAACTCAATATTAGCAGAAACATAAAACTGACTGCAAATTTGAGAAGGGTAGAAAGGTGTTTACCAGTCACCAAAAGTCAGTTTTTCAAGGCAAACTAGGACTCTTTTGCCCATGGGGGAATGGGTCTTTTTTTAGGGATTTTAGAAATCTTTTGGGAGCCTCTGATGTTGATCTATAGCTTCTGATTTGTCTAGGTTTAAGTATCAGAAAGTCAAAAATTAGATCTGTAGGTTAGATTTCATGATTTGACAACTTTGACAAATTTTCCAATCTTGCTCTTCAAAAGGTCTTCAATTCTTCCTCAACCTAAATCTATAACACACATACAAGAGCGAAAAATTGTTTGTTTTTCGTGAATGGGGGTTTTCCTTGGTCAAACCTTGTTTTGGTAATTAAACCTTGAAATGAAACAAAGCATGAAAGAGGGAGTGAAGAATGAAGAATGCTATGTTACCACCCAACAAACCCTTGAATGAAACATGGTATTGGAGATCTTGGAAGGTTTGCAACTTGCATGAAATGGCTTCAATGGATGTGGATCTTGATACTTGAAATAATGCTTTGAATGCTTGAACTTGATCTAGAAACCTACATCACAATGTTAGCTCCAGAAACATGCATGATGCAAGAAGACTTTGACATGATGATTGGATCTTGAATGCTGCAATAAATCTTTGATAAATCTGCTCTTGATCACCAACTTTTCTATACCTTTTCTCTCATCAAAATGCTCATGAAAATTCTAGGTGAAACTTAGTGAAATAACCTTGTATTTATAGGTATGTATCCTTAATTTCCCAAAATTCAAATATCACAAGCCGACATTGAAATATAGATTTTGGGACCTAAAAATACCACCAAAAACATATTTCAAATTTAGGTTCAAAGGCTTAGGGAGGACCCATTCACCCATGGGTGAATGGGTCCCAGGTCCCTATTCCTGGAACACACGTTGCTTAAGGTAAAGTTTTATGTGTTGGCATTAATTATTGTCAAGTTTCCCCTTCAAAAAATGTAATTTATTAGGCTTGTAAATGAATAATAGGGCTTATTAAGGAATAATTAAGCTAAAATTAATTAAGTGGGCCCAAAAAAGTGTGAAAATGTAATGGGATACATTTTTAAACACTAAATTAAGGCATTATTAAGCCCAGGGCCCAAACAAGTGTGAAAATATAAAAGGATACATTTTTCTACACTACATTTAGCCCCCACTTTAGTGAGAGGATGACCTTGCGTCAAACTCACACTAAAGTAGACAATCAAGAGAGGTCTAGTTGTACAATTGTTGGAGGGATAATATGACAAAGATAAAGGAGGATGATCAAGCCCCCAATGTCTACAATCTCATGGAGAAACCGGAAAAGGCACAAGGAGATACATGCCTATGTTAAACATATATATGCAACAATGACAAGATACTCAATCATACAATGTTAAAGATTCAAAGAAAGAAAGAAAGAAAATAAAATAAAAGGGGTGGATGAAGCCTCAACTATTTTTCCAACTCGATGTGGATCAATCCTTAGTTGTTTGTCCAAAAAAAAACATTTACAAGTGGAAGTCATTGTCCACTATGCAAATAACAATGCATGCTCACACGAGCTAGTGAAATCCATTGTCCACTAGGTGAACCCCCAAGAGTGGAAAATGAGAGAATATTATTAGGCTCCCATAACCATACCAAAGTTATACCTCCTAATAACTTTGATAAGGCACCACACAATATGAAATTTGAGCTTCATAAGGCTTAGCAAGTTGTGTTATTCTAAACACTTATGAACAAAAATGACTCCACTAGCAAGCAAGGTGTGTTATGCTTGGTGGCCATGAAAAAGGGTTGTAACTTCGAGCTTCACAAGGTTAGAAAGTTGCATTATGCTAAACACTTATGAACAAAATTCAAATAGGATACGACATGTTCAAAGGGGTTTTTCTTAATTCATGTAAGTGTAGACACCTAAATTTGGACACTTACATTTTTCCAAATTTGTCCCTTTTCGTCTAAATGTTCTCTTAGTTGCATTAATTAAATAATATTGCTATTATTTAATTAATACTCTTAATTCTTCTAAATCCCTAAGGTATTTAGTTAATAATTAAATAAATACCTTACCCTTTATTCCCCTTTTCCTCAAAAGAATTAAATAAATAATACATTTGTTTAATTCCTCACATGTCACATCCTCCATCACTATTTCTTAATCCTAATCCGCCTCCTAATCCCATCATTAGGGGTGTGCACATATCTAATCCATGATTAGGATGTGTCACATCCTCCAAATTTTGCAAGTTGGATCCTAATCTTCATTAGCCACTAACTGTCTTTTAATTATTGATCAGTTAGTCCAATCAGCATCTTAGTCAACTCTCTCATTTCCCAAGGAATATTAAATTTCTTTTATTATCCCCATGTGAATTTAAAATTCACTTTTATTCTTCCAAGGACTCTCCTCTTCCCCATGTGATCATTGAAAAGTCACATCACTCACATGGGTCAAAGTCCTACTTTTTGGGAACCTTGTCTTATCCACAAGATACTCCCAATCATGTGAATTTAAAATTCACATTTATTATCCCAACAACTTCTCTCATTCTCATGGTCCTCTCACTTGTCACCATCACTCTCATCCCAAAGTACTTGCAAGTACCTCTACATCATATGTCCTTTTCCACATCACATGTCCTCTTGACATCTCATCCTCTACATGGCAAGATGTGAGGGCTTGTGAGTCCTCAACTCACCATAGCCCTCCATCTTGGCCATATTGGCTCAATCTTAACCATTGAATTCTCTAGAGAATTCTCCCCTAAATATAGAGGATTTCTCTTTCATTCTATCATTATGCATTATCACATTCAAGCCTTCAACAACTTCATCTCTCAAGCAGCTTCAATCGCTTGCATCCATCCTCCATTGTTAAAGCTTCAAGCTTTCATTGTATCCATTTTGTGAACACTTTCTCACATACCCACATCTCTCATTTGAATCTTCATTTCATCAAGATCGTTTTTCATCCACTTTTAGCACTCTTTCCATCAAGGAGCACACATTATCAACAATCCAAGGGCCAACCAAAGATCAACTTGAACAAAGGTAAAATCTGCTATTTTTCATCTTTTCTTTTGTTTGAAGTTCAACTAGGCTAATCATTGAGGCGTTTTAGTGTTGTTTCCATCTTTTTGCATTCTGTTTTGCATCACTTAGGGTAGGTAAATAGCACTGATCATAGTAAGATATCCTCTTAGGAAACATCATGCCTAATGTATCCAAGAGAGGAAAAGTCTAGGATAAGATATTCACAACTTAGGGAATACAATGTGTAGCATCACTACTAAGAGGAATGTCATATTCCAAGAAAGGTCACACTTGTTGGAAAATGTGCCTCAGTCTTACTGGCATGAAACTCCTGAAAGAACAAAGTTGGTGAGACCCTCTGGAAGTCTTACTAACCACCAGTAGTATTCTAATCATTTGAAGTGCTCAGGTCGCCGAGACTTTGGTTATGTCTTGCCGACGGGAGTCATCGGCAAGACATGTCGATCACTATGAAGATTCCTAACTCTTTCCACCCGAGCAGTTCTCTTGCCGACGGGTTGATGTCTAATGGTTATCGAGGAGACTTGTGGCGACAAAAGTCATCAGGGAGAGGATTGAACATTCAGAATAACTCATCCCGACAGTGTATGTCTCACTGACGGTTATTCACAAGGATTTCATCGGGGAGACTCTTGGCTGATAGGTTTGCATTCGGTAAGAACTCTTGCCGATGGATGTGGTCTCGCCGATAGGCTAGTGAATTTGATATAACCTCTTGGTGATAGCGTTACTCTCTCCAACTGTTTTGTGCTCGGTATGATGTCTCCCCGATACCGATGGTCTTGCCGATAGAGCTACATGAGTTGAACGTCAGTGTG
This sequence comes from Sequoia sempervirens, assembly GCA_007258455.2. Lineage (NCBI taxonomy): Eukaryota > Viridiplantae > Streptophyta > Pinopsida > Cupressales > Cupressaceae > Sequoia > Sequoia sempervirens. Next base: position 19,279,612 of record VDFB02047230.1, on the reverse strand, counting down.
AAGTCTTAGTGATAAGGTTTCTCTCGCCGATAGGCAGGTGCTTTTGGTGAGAACTCTTGCCGATAGCACTTGTCTTGCCAATAGATCTGCACAAGATGGATTTGCGTTCGGTATGACCTCTCGCCAATAGTGATGGTCTGGTCAATGCTTCTGCAGTGGATATCAATATGATATCTTAGCGATAGAGTGAGTCTGGGCGACAGGTTTGGACTCGATATGACTCTTTCCGATGGTGGTGACTCTAGGCGATAACGACAGTTGAGCTTTGTGGCATCGGGGAGACACGGCTTAGTGTCTCACCGACATGCGACACAGTTTGAATGCCTTGACCAAATATCTATCCTACGTGGTTTGTTTTCGACCAATCAGAGAAGCAAAATGTGATTCGCTAGCAATTGGACTATTGCGGCCATTCCTGTGAGGAAGATCAATGGACCATGAACGACATGGATATACTCTGTAATCAAAGATGGTGATCGGTTATGTGAATATTTTGATGTGTGATCAGTGTGTGTGAATTCAATTCAGAGAGCATTGTAACTGGGATGTTATGTACAAGGTTGATCAAGGAAATTATACTGCTGTAAACTGACATTAGAAAGTGAAGTTTGTACTCTGTATGTAATTTTGTTTATTGTAATACAAAGAGGATTTTCTTGGTGTGGTGGGTTTTTCTCCCATAAGGGTTTTCCCACTTAAATCTGGTGTACAAATTGTGAATGTACATTTCTCTGTTTATGTTGTTTCTTTCATTAGTATCTTAATTGGACTATAATTGAAAATTTAAAGTCACCTCTACATTCTTCCCTAAGGTTTTGACGTTAGGAGAGTTTGTTCCACACCTTAGCTTTCCTTACAACACTCTTGGAGGACATTAAACCCAATTACACCACCAAGAAGAAGACACATCAAGTGAAGTAAGAAGACCACACTATGAAACATAAGATATAGTCAAAAAAATTAAAATGATAATGCCAATGTATGCCCCCACTTTAAAGTAGCCTATGATAAATGCTAACAAGAAATGAGATCTAGTTTGGAAAGCCCTATTCCAAACACATGTTTCCAAATAAAGCTACGTCATGAAAAAGGGGTCACCCCCAAATGAAATCACAAAATCACACAAGGGATCCATGGATTTGGGGTCAGTGTATGTATTTGCTACAATGATATTATAGAGCTCAGAAGCATCATCATTCCCCAAATAACTCACGGAACTTGAATAATGACACATAGAGAGCGAAAACAAAGAAAAAGCTTTTGGGTCAACATGGAAGAGACCTAAATGTCTTGACACCTTGCATCATCCCCAAAAGGAAAACACAAGACATAAGAAAAGAATACAGGTTTATGATATATAGATGAATGTAGGTACAAATAGAGGAATGGACATAAAGAAAAATCAAATAGAACGATACAGGAGATCACATTACACACATGCAATCACACAAAGAACATGAAAAGAAAAAAAGGGACTAGTAAGGCACATGCGAGTCAACCTATAGTAGTTCATCTGCATCCCATCTTGTTCGGTATATGCAGAAGGCAGGCAACTAGCCAAAGGGACAACGTCAAGTGCCAAACTAGGACAAAGCTATCTAAATCCTTTCCCCCACTAAGTGCAGGACAAGGATCAGCCAAGATAATTGGTGAGAATGAGCTCCTTGCAATATAGAAAATGATTTGTAATGAATGTAAAATATGTAATAGTGAGTATGCTATGATCCTACAACTATCACATGACAAGGAGCAAAGTTCATGTAATTACTATCCAATTATGTTGTCATAAGAATTGTCAGGAGGGATAAAATCACTCAATATCATCTTTAATGCATGAAACTCATCAGTAAGATTCCCAAGAGTTCTATGATATGCACAATAATTCATGTTTGTACTCTTGCATTTTTTTCTTCTATTGGTAGGTGGAAATTTAATCCATCCTAGATGGAGAATTTGTTCCATTTGTCATTCAATTTTTGTTTTTGTATGTAGGAATGACAATTCTTTGACTTTATAGGGTTTGGATTTCTTACTTATTTGAGGTTTGTTTAAAGGAGGAGGACCTAAGATGATCCTATCATCCTTGTGAGGGATTTTTTCATTATGACAGAGGACACTTGTTTCCTTAGAAGATGTGGAGGGAGGAGGATCTTGATATCCTAATCCTTTAGTATCTTCAATTGGGATTTTTTCTAACAACTAATGAATCTCATGCTCATTTTTTGTGTCACATCCTTGTTTAGCTAAGATCTTAAAGCCTTGGCCATAAGTATCTTCTAGGTTGATTGGTGTGTTGGTGACTTTGTTAATGTAGGATGGATGAGTATGCACTTGGTTAGAGAGACTAGGTTCACTCATGGTTGAAGGTTTAGGCTTGGTTTGTGACTCAATCTTAGGATGTAAAAGACCAAACATCTCTAATGGTGGAATAATAGGAGGTGTTGGTTGTTGAATGGAAGGGTAAAATGATGCATTGTTCTCAAGGTTGTGAAGACAATTACATATGAAATTATGCATGCTTTCATCATCTTTACCTAAGATGTCTACTTCACGAGGACATTCATTAGGGGTTGGTTGAGCATGATTAGGTTATATTGTATTAGGATCATTACCAAACACACAACTTGAGACATCAACCAAAGATGTTAAGGACTTCCATATATTACCAATACACATGTCCATTATGGAAGAATGAATTGAAATGCAAAGAGATTATAAATTTTCAAATTTAAAACAAGATAAATTTCTAATTATACTATGTAAAAACCTGAAAATGACATCTTTTAGATGCAATTTTGAATTCAAAAAATGCACTGAATTTGACAAATTAACCTTAATATGAACAATTTTAGAAAATAGAAATTCTAGAAATTGAAACAACAGACTGAATGCAGGAACACAAAATGTAGAAATTGTGTTTTTGATGCTCAGAAATGCAAAAAAATCCCTAATCAAGGACTCCTTTTCCCATGGGTGAATGGGTCTCACTTCAAGGATTTTAAAAATTAATTTACAGGTTTCTAAGTTGATTTTGATGCTTTGCAGATTCTAGTTTCAGATAGGTGTTTATAGTTTCAGATTTATGGAAAATCATATCTAAATGCAAGTGCAAAATGATGCTAAATGACAAGAAAAAAGACCTAATTTGAGATGCAATTTTGATTCAATTTTTTGATGTAAATGACTGAACATGCAATGTTAGGTAAACACTATGCAAAGTGACTAAGATTTTTGAATTTTCTAGATTGTAAAGAATGTAAAAGTGCAAACCTAAAACCCTAAATAAGATGCAAAATAATGCATGTAAACAACCCTAAATGAGATGAAAATCAATGCAATGCAAAGTGATGCAAATCCTAAATCTAGGGTTTGAATGCACTCCAAATCAGAAGGTTGCATATTCGATCCATGTTGGGTTCACCAAAATGAAACAACAAAAATTAGGTTGGAATTAAATTGTGATTAAAATATGGGGTGAGACCTATTTTCCTTTATTTCATTAGGAATTGAGATCCCCATAGAGAATTAACTAACAACCCTTAGGTGAATCAACTCAATGTGAGAATCTTCATATTTCCTTATGCTTGGAGGATAGGGGTCAAGTTCAAACAACATTTTTGGGAGAAAAACTAAAAATAGTAAATCAACCTAATTATGCCAACTTAAACTTGAAATAAAAATATGAAACTCGATATTAGCAGAAATAGAAAACTGATTATAGATCTGAGAAGGGCAGAAAGATGTTTACCAGTCACAAAAAATCAATTTTTGAAGGAAAATTGGGACTCATTTGCCCATGGGCGAATGGGTCTTTTGTCAAGGATTTTAGAAATCTTTCTAGAGACTCTGATTTTGATCTATAGCTTCTTATTTAACCAGGTTTCAGTGTTAGAAAGTCAGAAATCAGATCTATAGGTTAGATTTCGTGATTTGACAACTTTGACAACTTTTGCAACTTTGACAACTTTTCCAATATTGCTCTTCAAAAGGTTTTCAATTATTCCTCAACCTAAATCAGTAACACACACATAAGAGGGAAAAAAAAATTGTTTTTGGTGAATGGGCGTTTGCCTTGGTCAAACCCCATTTTGGTAATCAAACCTTGAAATGAAATAAAGCATGAAAGAGGGAATAAAGAATGAAAAATGCTATGTTACCACCCAACAAACCCTTGAATGAACCTTGGTAATGGAGATCTTGGAAGGTCAGGTCTACAACTTGCATGAAACCGCTTCAATGGATGTGGATCTTGATACTTGAAATAATGCTTTGAATGCTTGAACTTGATCTTGAAACCTACATCACAATGTTATCTCCAAAAACATGCATGATACAAGAATACTTTGACACGATGATTGGATCTTGAATGTTGCAATAAATCTCTGATAAATCTGCTCTTGATCATCAACTTTTCCATACCTTTTCTCTCATCAAAATGCTCATGAAAATGCTAGGTGAAACTTAGTGAAATAACCTTGTATTTATAGGTATGTATCCTTAATTTCCTGAAATTCAAATATCACAAGCCGACATTGAAATATAGATTTGTGGACCTTAAAATACCACCAAAAACATATTTTAAATTTAGGTTCAAAGGCCTAGGGAGGACCCATTCACCCATGGGTGAATGGGTCCTAGTTCCCTATTCCTGGAACACACATTGCTCAAGGTAAAGTTTTATGTGTTGGCATTAATTATTGTCGGGTTTCCCCTTCGGAAAATGTAATTTATTAGGCTTGTAAATGAATAATAGGGCTTATTAAGGCATAATTAAGCTCAATTTAATTAAGAGGGCCCAAACAAGTGTGAAAATGTAAAGGGATACATTTTTCAACACTAAATTAAGGCATTATTAAGTCCATTTTAATTAGGAGGGCCCAAACAAGTGTGAAAATGTAAAAGGATACATTTTTCTACACTACAGTAATATTATTTTTCCATTTCTATTTTTCCATGGACTAGTATTTTAATTAGGGAAAATATTACATTTAATGTTTCAATTGTTTTTTTGTAACTTTAGAAGTTAATATTTTAACTGAAAAAAACATATATAATACCTAAACCCTAAACCCTAAACCCTAATATATTATTATTTACTTGCTCAACAAGGGTGTGGATTATGGATAAGATTATTTTGTAATAACCAAAAGATAGTTTAAATAGAATATTTATGGAAGCTATAACATGAATCTATGATAACATCTATGCAAGGTGTAATTGCAAGTTGATAATTGTAAGAAATGGTCTATTTCAACATGCAAGGTAGTGTGGGAATTCAAATATAATTTATTTATTATTTCCACCAAATGAGGTGGTTGGATTTGGTTCTCTATATATTTTGAGGTTTTACACATTTTAGGGATCTCATTTTTATCATACAAAAACTTTTCCAAAATTTATTTGGACACTTGTGTTCATAGAAAAATATTCTATGGGCAGAATTCCATTGGTGATAATAATAAAATGATGAAAAATATTTTTTAAGAAAGTAATTTCATTCAAGTATTGCATTGGAGCTTTAAATATTTGTAAAATAGTTCAATTTCAATGTGTGCTTGTTTGTTGCAGATTGTAGGAAAAGAAGTGTGTACTTTTGGTTGTAGTTTGGATTGAATTTTTGTTGGAGTGTATGTTGATGTAGCACACAATTTTATATGTTTTTTTTATTTATTTGCAATACGCAACCAAGGTTGCATATATTATATTAAAAGTTGAAAAACATGTACATCTGTACAAAACCCAAAATGGGTGTTTGTAGATGAGTGTTATAGTGACCCCAGCCCACCCAAAAAGATAGATTAACAGATTTACCCATTACAGCCTAAACATTTAAGAAGCTTATACATACCAATTTGATTGACCTTTACACAAAACGACCCGAGCACCAAGCAGTTGATAGCCCCAATCACTCATCTTCATCATAGAATTTAAATGACTCCACCACCTCAACAAATTCTTTGCACCACTGTATGCCCACAACCTCAATTATCCCCATCCTACAGCAGAGAAAATTGTAGCCTATTGTCGCCCAATTCCTATGGTGAGCCCTACTTCTTGCATCCAAATCAAGGAGGAATGGTTGCCGCTCCACAACCACCCCACGATGGAACATTCAGTCGATATCGTTCGGCCAAAGTATCCCAACGCTCAATTCAATGATAGTGACCATGTCCAGGTTGTCAACCAGTATGGTTTCCTTGAACACTAACCTAAGCAGGAGTAGACAACGAACTTTGGAAACATGAATATCCAACAAAGTGGCCAAGAACTGGGAGGAGATACCAAAAATTTCCCTTACCCTGTTGGAAGAGAAAAAAAACTTCTTACTCAACACCATTCACATAGCTTCCAAACACAAAATGTCTTTGTTCAAGCGTATTTTCTTTAGCCTCTGGTCTGTGATGTAGCCAAGAAAGGTCGTCTGCTTCTTCGAGCAACGTAAAAACACGTGAGTATTCATCTCGGCTTTGAGTGTAAATTCCACCACCATTTTTTATATGTTATTATTTTATTTTATATAAATCTACATCAATTTATAGGTTGTGGTTCATCATTTTCAGTTTGAAGTTTGCAAGTGTTGCTAGTGCATGCTTTCAATAGTGTGATTTTTGGAGGTTTGAGGAGTGATAGCCTCAGGTTGTCTTTTTTTTTTTTTTGTGGATGGGATGATGTTTTTATTTATATTTTATTTCTATTAAAGATCATTTCTAGGAGTTGAGAACATTATTATTTTCTGTAGAGAATATTGGAGGACTTTAGTGCTTCAATTTGGCAATGTTGTGTCCCAGTAGGGTATGATTTCTATGTAATTTTTGTGCTAGTTTGTAATTGTTGTTGTTTCTATTAAAATTGAATATCATAATAGTATATTTTTATATATGATTTTGATATATAAGCAATAAATTTTATGGATTTGTTTCAAATTTATGCAAGTTGGCGTTGATTAGTTGGTTTTATTGTGCTTTTTCAGACGGTAAATTGCTTAATGTTTGTCAGTATTCCAAATTGTTTGGAAAAGTAATTGTTACCCATTTTTCACTTACAACTCAAATCAGGTTGAGCTTGTTGATTTTAAACTGAGAAAATGAGGTATTCATTTTATTATCTTTCATACATTACATTCAGATGTATAAATGAAAAATCCAGAAACATTACAACTACAGATCATTGCATTCATACACATGCATATAACAAAAGAAAGATTCAAATATTTTCAGAAAAAAGTAATCTTTATTGAATGTATAAGTGTACATTGTCTCATACAAGCCATGAGACTAACCTTTACTTATTCAATACAAATTATGAAAAAACTCATACATGAATAGGTAAAAAAAATAATAATGAATGTGCATAGAAGGAAGTAACCAACCATTGCCTGTGAATGACTGGTCTTGACTGGTGTTGTATCATCCTATTGTTGTCCTGAGCTTCATCTGCCTCTTCTAGTTCTTTTTTGCTCATAGTCCTGCATATGACAGTAAGCAATGGTGTTAGAGTATACTCTAAGCAATGACTGATTACAAACATTTCATACACATTCACCCTATGCATGTATAAGTCGTTCATAATGTGTATTAAATAAGCTGTAATTTCATTTTAGGTGTCCCAGAAAACCATTGGAGCCATCAAATACACCTGAAATATACATTTTTTTCTAACTTTTTTGCTTCATGTGCAACTACAGGTGTAATTATGTCTTTGTTTTGATCAATTACAAAATGAGTGGTGGAAATGTGGCTCCCACAAGGGTTGAGTCCAGCTCATAGCAATGATTGCATTATCTTAATCTATGCACAGTCTTTTATGAATATTCAAAGTGCATATGGAATTACATTGCAAAATAGTTGATATCAATCATGATTACTTCATAATCATAATGCAAAAGAGTATACAATGTTAAGAATCTTTAACAACAACAACTTTTAAGAATACAACCACAGGTCTATTGAAGCAAAAAGGGATGCATTTAATGTGAACAGGCATATTCATGGTAAAGTTCACATACTTCAAAATTTTCTATGTGTAGAGAGGGCAAGATGTGTAACTTGAAACAGTGAGTATTCAAAACATAAAGGAGTACAGTGAGCAGCATATTTCAAAGACAAGCCTTCCTAGTGAAACACAGTTGCAATAGAAAGCATATATAATGGTACAACATACCTCAAGAGAGTAAATATCATAAACAGGGCAGTCCTAAGTGAAAAGCTCATAGGACAACATGTTCATTCAGAAGGATCTATGTTTACTCTTTTAGGAGTTCACATTGATTGCCAACAAGCAACCCAAGGTTTAAGGATGTTACATAAATGAGTGATTTTCTTAGAGAAGTTGTGTTCATCATTCTATAATGGATCAATGGTGAAAACATGCTATGGTAATAAAGGAAAAAGGGACAAGCCTGTAAAGACCTTATGATAAGAATGAACAAGGCATATGAGTTGTTACAGAACGCTTAAAGAGATGACAAAAATAAAAGAAAATGATCTTGAATATTCATCTCATAAAGATTCTAAAGTAACAACATGTAGAAATATTATGCACAGTGATAACAATTCATAACAACAGTGATCTGAAATGCAAGGAATATGCTTGTAGAACAGACCGAGGCAGTCACCCAACATCTAGAAAGCAGATCTTCCTAAAATTGCTACAGTCATTCAATAACAATTTTATGTTTGAGAAGGTCACATATGGGGTGGTGACAGTCTTCTAATGATGTAAAAAGAAAAAGTGCATAAGGGTTTTAAAGGATAGTGTTTTCATTATAGGATTGAATGTTCTTGTGTAAATCTCAGTTTGAAATAGCAAAGGTCAAGGACAGTGCACTTAAGATGTGACAGTAGAAGCTAAAAATTTCATGTGACAGCTATTGAGAGAGATATTTCATCATGAACATACATCATGAGGGGTCTAAGATGTTGAATCAGACAATGGTATGAGGGGTGACCTTTCTTAGCATCTTAACCATTATGAGATCACAAGTTCCAGTTTTAGAAGGAGCTTATCATTGCTACTGTACTAATGAAACTTGACTTTGCTAATGTCAAGAATAGAAGATAGCAATGCTATGAAATAAACAGGATATTAATCCTTCATAATAGTGATCATAGCAACAGAACAGTGATGGTATCCTTTAGGATGTAGACATTTAAGTGTTACAGTCATTTTGATAGCCAAATGAATGATAAGTATGATGAATAGTGTGGTGAATATCATTATGTTGTACCTCTTAATGTCAATCAAGGAAGCTATGCCACAAACTGAGACATCAAGCAGAGATGGAAAAGCTCAGTCACAAAGTGTGTGTCAAGGTCATAGAATATAGAGGGCAGTTCTCATGACAACGTCATAGGAGTTATTGCAAGGAGAGCAGTGGTATTGCATCGTGAAGGGTTCCCTAGAAACATATACCACAGCCAAAGCTAGTATTTCATGTAGAAACCTTTATACACAGTGAAACCCTCGATACCTATTAAAAGTAAGGAAACCCTCGTCATCAAATCAAAACCCAAATGCCAAAAGTTAAAGCTCTCAACTCAAAATAAATACTTTTGCATCTAAGTGTATGGCCACAACCATAGAGATACCATAGAAGCTATAGAATGAATGTAGCAGAGGTTTCTTTCTATAAATAAACTCAGAAACCTGCGTATACACCTGTGGTAAAAAAATTTAAAGTTGGAACAAAAGATAATGAATATATAAAGATACAAAATGGTTGTTTTATCTTTCAGAAAAGAGGCAAAATGATTAAATACATCCAACATGCTTACCCAACAATTTGAGTTTGCTTTCTATGGAGATCTACCCCTATTATATTTAGAATTCACCATGGTCGAGCTCCAGACAAGGCTCATGTCGAAACCCTCACCACATAGCGGCGGACATAGCTTCTTCTTGAAGCTTTCAAACTAAAATAAATGTTTTCTTTTCATTTTTGTTTCCCTTTGTCTTTTAGGGTTTTCTTAACTTCAAATGTCGATGGAGACTTAGCTTTTTTTGTCTTGTCTTTTTTAAAAAAATAAAATGACAACTAATGCATGGACTAGTCTTACTCCTTGCGTATATTTCATGTCATTTTTTCACTTAGGCATGTCTAAGTCATTTTTGACTTAGTAAATCCCTCTTCTTTAAGTTTATGTCAATTACATGGGGAGGTGAAAAGCTTTTATTTTTGCATTTTATTGATATTGTAAATGCTTAATTTAAATGATCATTTATAAATCATTTAAATTGAGTCATCCTTTAAATGAATATAGGAGCATGTGGTTATATTACTAAGTCATGAGGAGAGAAAAGATATGCTTGTGTTGATGACAATTCCAAGAATGGAGGGAGGTTGAATTAGTTTCCAAACACATGGAAAGGAAATAGGAGTTGTTTTAGGCTTTTAATTGCTTTTGAGAGCTTTTGGAGGGAAATTCGAAGTGTCATCATGTTGGACCAAGTCAAATTTAACTTTTTCACTCATTTGAAGCTCTTTTGGATGAGATCTAGGGGCTAGATTTGTGGGCTCTTTGTTGCATCCGACCCAAGAAGCTTCTAGCTCCTTGTTTAGTGCAACTATTTGAAGCTTTGCTACTTAGTCATTTTTGGACTCATTTTGTAAGAAGTTCTTCTTTATGCATCTCTTGGACATTGTGACTTTTACAGTCTTTTGTGACAATTTTGGCATACTTTTGTAACTCTGGAGATATGGAATAAAGTGGATACCTTAGCCATTTCTGGTGATCAACTCTTGCCTTTTTTTTCTCATAGCTTAGTGTATGTTTATGATTGATCAACTTGTATGTGAAGATTATCTAATCTCCTTACCATTTTGTCTCATGTGTTATACCTTCTCTGTGATTAGTGTGTTTATTCAGGTTATTGATTGTGTTTATAAAATACAAGCCTCTTTATAATTGTGAAGTCCTTATTCCTTTTATAGGTTGTATTATTAAACCTCTCAATAAAGTATTTATGCATGAACACATTGCAACAAGTTGAGAAAACTTAGTTTTAACCAGTTTTCAGCAGAGTGTAAAATTCTAAATTCCATTGTCTCTCATTAGTTTGGTGTATCACCCAATATTTCCATTTTCAGCAATTCATTCTCAGCAATCTTTCTCCCTTTTCCCCTCAAGATCAATAGTTAGGTGATAACCAATAGGAAGTCGGCCTTCTCCGGAGGTTTGGTCTCATTCAAAGTGGGATCATTCCCATGTTTCACTAGATTGTTGAATTTTAAATTCAATAGGGTGCAGATTTAAGTGTTAACAATAATTTTATGAGGATTTTAAAATATCTTTAGGTCTCAATTTTGTATGCATTGATATATTTTAATAAAATAAAAAATATTTGCTTTGGGACATTACAGTGGTATCAAAGTGAAGATCTTTTTATCCTACATGGTATATTTGATTCTTGTTGCTTCTTAGTGAGAGTGATTTAATATCATGGATACTCTTTAAAAGGAACTAATAAAAATGGTGAAGGGAGAATAAGAATGAAACAAGACTCTAAAACAATTGGATGGAGATGAAAGGTGCAAACTTGAAGCCCTTGAAGTTTTTATTCAATATAAAAATTTCTCACAAAGTCAAAAACCAAATGTCTTTTGATGACTATTTGTTATCTTGAAGGAAGGAATCTAAATAAAAAAGGACTTTATGACTACATAAGTTTTTTTTAGCATAATCAAAAAGCAAAGAAAAATCACTTTTTCATCCCATTATCACTTGTCCATCTAATATTCACTACCCACTCCATTTCCTAACAATAAATTTCACTATTTAATATTTAATCAACAAAATTCATTTATTCATCATTATCCTACATCCTACATCACTTCTTCTACCATACTAACTCATCCTCATACTACTAACCATTTCGTCCATGTATCATGACAAACAAAAATATATCATGTTGCATCCATACAATCCATGCATACAAAATCATTAGTATAGGTCATAACATCATGCATATCTTGTGTCCATAATAAGGAGCATATAACATCATAAATCATAGCATTATTATCATAATAATCTTAGTGTCAATAATATCCATCACATGCATACATTGATCATATATATAACATCATCAAATAAAATCATTACATGCATACATCCATCATAGAATCATCACATAAAAAAATCATTACTTACATGCATCATCATGCACATCATAGATTGCCACAAAAAAAATCTCATCTCATATATATAAACAATA
>VDFB02047230.1:19081499-19267302 GCA_007258455.2 Sequoia sempervirens | reverse complement strand
ATCTCCCCATCCTTATCTCCTATCCATCCAAACAATCCCTTCCATCTCACCATCCTAATCTTCCTATTCAACATAGCATAGCATCCCCTTCATCTCCCATCCTTATCTTCCTACCCATCCATCCCTCATAGTATCCCTTTCATCTCCCCCTCCTTATCTCCTTACCAATCTAAAAAATCCCTTCTACCTCACCATCCTTATCCCTATATCCATCCATCTTCCAAACCCTTACCTTTCTGTCTATCCATCCAGTAACCTTTTCCCCATCCAAATCTATATCCCTTTTATCCATCTGTCCTAGCATCTTCCTATCTCCTTATATTTATCTATCCATCCCTTCATCTTTATTATCGTCCCATCTCATAATCCCTTGTCATTGGTTTCTATCTATAGGCTTCTCCCCATGCAATCCAATGCCATCTATCTCATCGTCATCGCACCCACTTCTTTCGTACATCTTTCAGGTCTCCTCTCACTTCTCATCACTCATCTCTCTATCATATCATCCTCCCAATTCATCTTTTGATGATTTGGAAAACTATACCATCCCTGAGCTTGTGCCATCGCCATCATCCTATCCAATCCACCAGGTTTATCTTGTCTCATTATATCGGCACCATCTTTTTATCCATTTATCCTGGTCATCTCACCATCCCTTATCCATCATTTGTCTTTGGTCTTTTGTCGAACTATGTTTCCCATGCACTTTCACATAGGAAATTTCAATCGCTGGATTCGCCCTCAGGGCTTTGCTTTTCTTTTTTCCATCCTATCTTTTTCATCTATCATTGGTCTTCATTGTTCTCTTTCCTCTTTTTTCCATGGTCTTTTATCGAACTACTAGGGCTCTACGCTTTTTATGTAGGCAAGGCTAATCATTGATCGGCCCCCGAACCCATAGGTCTTTAGGGTGTGTTAGTCTTGTGTCTTGTATATTGTGTCTTGTGTTGTGTCATCAAATATGTCCTTATCTAGCTGGTTCTTCACAAATAAGATCCACTCGTGTCATGAGAATCAATTAGTTTTGGAGTGTCCTAATTCATAATCAATCTTTTAGTTTAGTATCCATCTTTGGTCTCAACAAGATGCATCCTTCATAATAGACCTCATCAATCCCATCCATCCCCTTGATCCTATGGCAAAGGATGTTTTGAAAGTGATTGTGATCTTTTGATACTTTTGGCTTTTATTTATCATTTGAGCTCCTAACACAACTTGTCAAGGCTAAGGATTCATCATATTATGTAGTGATTTTGATTCCGGTTAACATAGGGGCATATCTTTGATATTTTTGTTTTGTTGTTGTCTTCTTTGGGTTGTCCCAATGAAAATCTTGCAATTCTCAAGATCCCTGCGGCGTCTCGCTACGATAAGCATCCTTTTGTGCTTGTGGGTTATTCCAATGGACGAGTCTCACCTTCAAGGTCTTTGTGACTTTGGGTGTTGGAATAGCCTCTCTTGTCTCAGGGAAATGAGCTTTTATGCATTAGATAATCGACCGCTTTGGTTTCACATACCATGGTACCTGGTGTCTTATTCTATATAAAAAATTAGTGCTTGAAAAATGGAAAATTGTATTAGGATTGCATTTCATGATCAATTTTGTTGCATTACATCCATACCTGACCTATGACCTATGATTTTGGCTTTCAGTAAACATTCACCTCATTATCTCTTTCAATCTTCTTAGAATAATATAGATTGGTTATTCTAAGCATATTGTCCCCCATCATTTTTATTCCTTTCATCCATCTCACATCTCAATCCCATCCTCATCCATTCAATCTAGCACAAATCATCTAATTATATCCTTGGTCTTGTTCCCAACCTTCCTACAAGACTTGATCCAATCATCATCATCTGGATGTTACCTTCCCTTATCCCTTTGTGTTGTTTTGGGATGTATCATTCCCTCATCAACAACACCTTATCATCACCATTGATGTATCCTTCCCTATCCTTTGTTCTTTCTGATGTATTGTTCCCTCATCAACAACACTCTTATCATCACCATTAGGATGTATCCTTTCCCTATCCTTTGGTGTTCTTCGATGTATCCTTCCCTCATCAACAACAACACCTTATCATCACCATTGATGTATCCTTCCTATCCTTTGGTGTTCTTTTCGGATGTATCCTTCCCCTATCATCACACTTCATTGATGTATCCTTCTATCCTTGTTGTTTTGATATATCATTCCCTCATCAACACCCATCCATCATCAACCCATTTCGGCTTCTTGTAGCTTCGACCGGAGAAAACATCACCTTCCCCTTACATCCACTTGTGCTTCCCAATCTCCCATCCCTTATAACCTTCTCTATCCATCAATTTGCATCATCTTCCCCATCCCCTTTCATCATTCATTTCCAAAGCACACCTCGTGTTCTCTTGAACCCGCATATCCTCTCAAGGAGGCATCCTCAATCCCTACTCTGCATCTTCACCCTCCATCATCTTTCTTCCTAGTCACTCCTTTGATGACTGGGGCATCTTTTCCAATCTAACCATCTTCTTCTTGGTCTTATCTTTTAATCTTTTTTGAAATGATGCTACTTCATAGCACCATCTCAAAGAGTGGCAAAATAGATTGATCCCAAATTTGACATCTCTTATATTTGTCCAAATTTGTTCCCTTTTCATCTAAATGTTCTCTTAGTTGCATTAATTAAGTAATATTGCTATTATTTAATTAATACCCTTAATTCTTCTAAATCCCTAAGGTATTTAGTTAATAATTAAAGAAATACCTTACCCTTTATTCCCCTTTTCCTCAAAATAATAAATAAATAATATATTTGTTTAATTCCTCACATGTCACATCCTCCATCACTATTTATTAATCCTAATCCACCTCTTAATCCCATCATTAGGGGTGTGCACATATCTAATCCATGATTACGATGTGTCACATCCTCCAACTTTCGTAAGTTGGCTTCTAATATTTATTAGCCACTAACTATCTTCTAATCATTGATCAGTTAGTCTGATCAACATCTTAGTCAACTCTCTCATCTCCCAAGGAATATTAAATTCCTTTTATTATCCCCATGTGAATTTAGAATTCACTTTTATTCCTCCAAGGAATCTCCTCTTCTCCATGTGATCATTGAAAAGTCACATCACTCACATGAGTCAAAGTACTATTTTTTGGGAACCTTGTCTTATCCACGTGATACTCCCAATCATGTGAACTTAAAATTCACATTTATTATCCCAACAACTTCTCTCATTCCCATGGTCCTCTCACTTGTCACCATCACTCTCATCCCAAGGTACTTGCAAGTACCTCCACATCATATGTCTTTTTCCACATCACATGTCCTCTTGACATCTCATCCTCCACATAACAAGATGTGAGGGCTTGTGAGTCCTCAACTCACCATATCCCTTCATCTTGGTCATGTTGGCTCAATCTTGACCATTGAATTCTCTAGAGAATTCTCCCCTAAATATAGAGGATTTCTCTTTCATTCTCTCATTATGCATTATCACATGTTCAAGCCTTCAACAACTTCATCTCTCAAGCAACTTCAATCGCTTGCATCCATCCTCCATTGTTGAAGCTTCAAGCTTTCATTGTATCCATTTTGTTCACTTTCTCACATACCCACATCTCTCATTTGAATCTTCATTTCATCAAGATCATTTTGCATCCAATTTTAGCACTCTTTCCATCAAGGAGAACACATTATCAACAATCCAAGGGCCAACCAAAGATCAACTTGAACAAAGGTAAAGTCTGTTGTTTTTCATCTTTTCTTTTGTTTGAAGTTCAACTAGGCTAATCATTGAGGCGTTTTAGTGTTGTTTCCATCTTTTTGCATTCTTTTTTGCATCACTTAGGGTAGGTAAATAGCATTGATCATAGTAAGATCTCCTCTTAGGGAACATCATGCCTAATGTCTCCAAGAGAGGAAAAGTTTAGGATAAAATATTCACAACTTAGGGAATGCAATGTGTAGCATCACTACTAAGAGGAATGTCATATTCCAAGAAATGTCACACTCTTAGAGGACATTAAACCCAATGAAACCACCAAGAAGAAGAAACATCACGTGAAGTAAGAGTACCACACTATGAAACATAAGATATAGTCAAAAAAATTAAAATGATCATGCCAATGTATGCCCCCACTTTAAAGAAATTTCTAAACACCATGTTGTGAGAAATTACTTTAAAGTAGCCCATGATAAATGCTAACAAGACATGGGATCTAGTTTGGAAAGCCCTATGCCAAACACATGTTTCCAAATGAAGCTACGTCATGAAAAAGGGGTCACCCCCAAATGAAATCCCAAAATCACACAAGGGATCCACAGATTTGGGGTCAGTGTATGTCTTTGCTACAATGATATTATAGAGCTCGAAAACATCATCATTCCCCAAATAACTCATGGAACTTGAAGAATGACACATAGAGAGCAAAAAAAAAGAAAAAGCTTTTGGGTCAACATAGAAGAGACCTAAATGTCTCAGCACCTTGCATCATCCCCAAAAGGAAAACAAAAGACATAAGAAAAGAATAAAGGTTTATGATATATAGATGAATGTAGGTACAAATAGAGGAATGAACATAAAGAAAAATCAAACAGAACGATACGAGAGATCACATTACACACATGAAATCACGCAAAGAACATGAAAAGAAAAAAAGGGACTAGTAAGGCACATGTGAGTCAACCTATAGTAGTTCATCTACATCCCATCTTGTTCGGTATATGTGGAAGGCAGAAAACTAGCCAAAGGGACAACGTCAAGTGCCAAACTAGGACAAGGCTATCTAACTCCTTGTCCCCACTAAGTGCAGGACAAGGATGAGCCAAGATAATTGGTGAGAATGAGCTCCTTGCAATATAGAAAATGATTTGTAATGAATGTAAAATATGTAATAATGAGTATGCTGTGATCCTACAACTATCACATGACAAGGAGCAAAGTTCATGTTATTACTATCCAATTATGTTGTCATAATAATTGTCAGGAGGGATAAATCACTCAACATCATCTTTAATGCATGAAACTAATCAGTAAGATTCCCAAGAGTTCTATGATATGCACAATAATTCATGTTTGTACTCTTACCTTTTTTTCTTCTATTGGTAGGTGGAAATTTAATCCATCCTAGATGGAGAAGTTGTTCCATTTGTCATTCAATTTTTGTTTTTGTATGTAGGAATGAAATTTTTTTGACTTTATAGGGTTTGGATTTCTTACTTATTTGAGGTTTGTTTAAAGGAGGAGGACCTGAGATGATCCTATCATCCTTGTGAGGGATTTGTTCATTATGACAGAGGACACTTGTTTCCTTAGAAGATGTGGAGGGAGGAAGATCTTGATATCCTAATCCTTTAGTATCTTAAATTGGGATTTTTTCTAACAACTTATGAATCTCATGCTAATTTGTTGTGTCACATCCTTGTTTAGCTAAGATCTTAAAGCCTTGGCCATAAGTATCTTCTAGGTTGATTGGTGTGTTGGTGACTTTGTTAATGTAGGATGGATGAGTATGCACTTGGTTAGAGAGACTAGGTTCAATCATGGTTGAAGCTTTAGGCTTGGTTTGTGACTAAATCTTAGGATGTAAAAGACCAAACATCTCTAATGGTGGAATAATAGGAGGTGTTGGTTTTTGAATGGAAGGGTAAAATGATGCATTGTTCTAAAGGTTTTCAAGAAAATTACATATGAAATTATGCATGCTTTCATCATCTTTACCTAAGATGTCAACTTCACGAGGACATTCATTAGGGGTTGGTTGAGCATGATTAGGTTCTATTGCATTAGGATCATTACCAAACACACAACTTGAGACATCAACCAAAGATGTTAAGGACTTCCATATATTGCCAATACACATGTCCATTATGGAAGAATGAATTGAAATGCAAAGAGACTATAAATTTTTAGATTTAAAACAAGATAACTTTCTAATTATATTATGTAAAAACCTGAAAATGGCGTCTTTTAGATGCAATTTTAAATTCAAACAATGCACTGAATTTGACAAATTAACCTTAATATGAATAATTTTAGAAAATAGAAATTCTGGAAATTGAAACAACAGACTGAATGCAGGAACACATAATGTAGAAACTGTGTCTTTGATGCTCAAAAATGCAGAAAAATCCCTGATCAAGGACTCCTTTTCCCATGGGCGAATGGGTCTCACTTCAAGGATTTTAAAAATTAATTTACAGGTTTCTGAGTTGATTTTGATGCTTTGTAGATTCTGGTTTTAGACAGGTGTTTACAGTTTCAGATTTATGGAAAATCAGATCTAAATGCAAGTGCAAAATGATGCTAAATGACAAGAAAAAAGACCTAATTTGAGATGCAATTTTGATTCATTTTTTTGATGTAAATGACTAAACATGCAATGTTAGGTAAACACTATGCAAAGTGACTGATATTTTTGAATTTTCTAGATTTTAAAGAATGTAAAAGTGCAAACCTAAAACCCTAAATAAGATGAAAACTAATGCATGTAAACAACCCTAAATGAGATGAAAATAAATGCAATGAAAAGTTATGCAAATCCTAAATCTAGGGTTTGAATGCACTCCAAATCAGAAGGTTGCATATTCAATCCATGTTGGGTTCACCAAAAAACAACAAAAAATAGGTTGGAATTAAATTATGATTAAAATATGGGGTGAGACCTATTTTCCTTTGTTTTATTAGGAATTGAGATCCCCACAAAGAATTGACTAACAACCCTTAGGTAAATCAACTCAATGAGAGAATCTTCAGATTTCCTTATGCTTTGAGGATAGGGGTCAAGTTCAAACAACACTTTTGGGAGAAAAAATAAAAATAGTAAATCAACCTAATTATGCCAACTTAAACTTAAAATAAAAATATGAAACTCAATATTAGTAGAAATAGAAAACTGATTATAGATCTGAGAAGGGCAAAAAGGTGTTTACCAGTCACCAAAAATCAATTTCTAAAGGAAAATTGGGACTCATTTTCCCATGGGCGAATGGGTCTTTTGTCAAGGATTTTAGAAATCTTTCAAGAGCCTCTGATTTTGAATTGTAGCTTCTTATTTAACCAGGTTTCAGTGTCAGAAAGTCAGAAATCAAATATGTAGGTTAGATTTCGTGATTTGACAACTTTGACAACTTTTCCAATATTTCTCTTCAAAAGGTTTTCAATTATTCCTCAACCTAAATCAGTAACACACACATAAGAGGGAATTTTTTTTATTTTTGGTGAATGGGCGTTTGCCTTGGTCAAACCCCATTTTGGTAATCAAACCTTGAAATGAAATAAAGCATGAAAGAGGGAATAAAGAATGAAAAATGCTATGTTACCACTCAACAAACCCTTGAATGAACCTTGGTAATGGAGATCTTGGAAGGTCTACAACTTTCATGAAACGACTTCAATGGATGTGGATCTTGATACTTGAAATAATGCTTTGAATGCTTGAACTTGATCTTGAAACCTACATCACAATGTTAGCTCCAAAAACATGCATGATACAAGAATACTTTGACATGATAATTGGATCTTGAATGCTACAATAAATCTTTGATAAATATGCTCTTGATCATCAACTTTTCTATACCTTTTCTCTCATCAAAATTCTCATGAAAATGCTAGGTGAAACTTAGTGAAATAACCTTGTATTTATAGGTATGTATCCTTAATTTCCTGAAATTCAAATATCACA
This sequence comes from Sequoia sempervirens, assembly GCA_007258455.2. Taxonomy (NCBI): domain Eukaryota; kingdom Viridiplantae; phylum Streptophyta; class Pinopsida; order Cupressales; family Cupressaceae; genus Sequoia; species Sequoia sempervirens. The sequence continues at coordinate 19,259,620 of VDFB02047230.1, read as the reverse complement.
AGTCGACATTGAAATATAGATTTGTGGACCTTAAAATACCACCAAAAACGTATTTTAAATTTAGGTTCAAAGGCCTAGGGAGGACCCATTCACCCATGGGTGAATGGGTCCCTATTCCTGGAACACACATTGCTCAACGTAAAGTTTTATGTGTTGGCATTAATTATTGTTGAGTTTCCCCTTCGGAAAATGTAATTTATTAGGCTTGTAAATGAATAATAGGGCTTATTAAGGCATAATTAAGCTTAATTTAATTAAGAGGGCCCAAACAAGTGTGAAAATGTAAAGGGATACATTTTTCAACACTAAATTAAGGCATTATTAAGTCCATTTTAATTAGGAGGGCCCAAACAAGTGTGAAAATGTAAAAGAACACATTTTTCTACACTACAGTAATATTATTTTTCCATGGACTATTATTTTAATTAGGGAAAATATTACATTTCATGTCTTCAATTGTTTTTTGGTAACTTTAAAAGTTAATATTTTAACTAAAAAAAACATATATAATACATAAATCCTAAACCCTAATATATTATTATTTACTTGCTCAATAGGGGTGTGGATTATGGATAAGATTATTTTGTAATAACCAAAAGATAGTTTAAATGGAATATTTATGGCAGTTATGACATGAATCTATGATAACATCTATGCAAGGTGTAATTGCAAGTTGATAATTGTAAGCAATGGTCTATTTCAACATGCAAGGTAGTGTGGGAATTAAAATATAATTTGTTTATTATTTCCCACCAAATGAGGTGGTTGGATTTGGTTCTCTATATATTTTGAGGTTTTACACATTTTAGGGATCTCATTTTTATCATACAAAAACTTTTCCAAAATTTATTTGGACACTTGTGTTAATAGAAAAATATTCTATGGGAAAAATTCCATTGGCGATAATAATAAAATGAGGAAAAATATTTTTTAAGAAAGTAATTTCATTCAATTATTGCATTGGAGCTTTAAATATTTGTAAAATAGTTCAATTTCAATGTGTGCTTGTTTGTTCCAAATTGTAGGAAAAGAAGTGTGTACTTTTGGTTGTAGTTTGGATTGCATTTTTGTTGGAGTGTATGTTGATGTAGAGCACAATTTTATATGTTACTTTTTTTTTATCTGCAATATGCAACCAAGGTTGCATATATTATATTAAAATTTGAAAAACATGTACATCTATACAAAACCCAAAATGGGTGTTTGTAGATGAGTGTTATAGTGACCCCAACCCAACCAAAAAAATAGATTAGCAGATTTACCCATTTCAACCTAAACATTCAAGAAGCTTATACATACCAATTTGATTGAACTTTACACAAAACGACCCGAGCACCAAGCAGTTGATAGCCCCAATCACTCGTCTTCATTGTAGAATTTAAACGACTCCACCACCTTAGCAAATTCTCTGCACCACTATATGCCCACAACCTCAATTATCCCCATCTTGCAATAGAGAAAATTGTAGCCTATTGTCGCCCAATGCCTGTGGTGAGCCCTGCTTCTTGCATCCAAATCAAGGAGGAACGGTTGCCGCTCCACAACCACCCCACGATGGAACATTCAGTCGATATCATCCGGCCAAGGTATCCCAACACTCAATTCAGCGATAGTGACCATGTCCAAGTCGTCAACCAATATGGTTTCGTTGAACACTGGCCTAAGCAGGAGTAGACAACGAACTTTGGAAACATGCATATCCAGCAAAGTGGCCAAGAACTGGGAGAAGATACTAGAAATTTCCCTTACCCTGTTGGAAGAGTGTCATGTCCCTGAAATCGGGACATTAAAAATAATAAAATAATATTAAGAATGATAGCCATTATTGTCAAAAAGACAATATTATAATTATAATATAAATATCAATTTAAACATTGAAATACAAATAAATAAAATTACTAATAAATACATATTAAAAATATAATCACTATCATTATGATTATCAAGATAACATTATAATAATCCTAATAATTACTATAAACTAATATAAACTAAATAATAATAAACAAATAAATTATTATATACATAAATCCTAAATATTGTTATAAATAATATTATGATAACTCAATTATCATATATGAAGTAAATTAATATTTACGAATCATTAACCATGCCTATGTTCATATCATTTCCCAATGGTTGTGAAAGTCGTCGATTCCCAAACAAACCATAAAACAACAACTACCAAAGGACACGATGCATAAGAAAAAAGACAACAATAACTATATCTTGAAAGAAGTAATAAAGATTATTTTAGGAGGAATAAGACTATATTTAAAGTCAACGAGGGTCATAAGGGATTAGCATTCTTTCTAAAAGACAAACAATTGGGCTAAGAAACACGTCCCCAACCAAAGAGGTATATATTTGGCCATATCGAATATTAAAGAGATTCATTTCCAAAGCAAGTGGGGATGGATTGGGAAGAAGTCTATATGGTGCTCACTGAGTTTAGAAAGAGACACGTTGGTACTAAAGACAAATAAAACATTAAAGACAATCAACATAAAGGGATTTTAACAAAAAGGAATATCTTCTAATATTAAACGGATAGAGGAAGGAGTAAAATAAAAAACAGAGGAAAGAAGAGACATCGAATGAAGAAAAAGTTGACATATCTCTACAGTCCGATAACAGTAAGGGCAATGAAATTCTAAAGGGAGAAATAGGAAAGTAACGGGCATTAAAAAGAGAACACAACCGAAATAATGGAATATATGAAATCTTATCTTTCTAAGGATTATTCATATTCATAATCAATCGAATAGAAGGGAAGAAAAAATCATCACCGCTGGAGGTAACTATTACCATATGGGGAATAAAGACAGGTATATGCTGATATCACTGTCAGCAAACTGAGTCAGAAATCAGAGGTGTGCTGATTTAGGTAAGTTAAAATATGATTGTTAATTTATCAATATATATATATATATAAATAAATTAGTAATGATTATAGTATATATATGAAATAAATATATATATATAAATAATTAGTAATGATTATGGTTTATATATTTATATGTGAATATGTATATAGATGTACGCTTTATAGGTGATTATGCAATAATGATGTTTGCAGCAACTATTGAGATTCATAAGTAATAATAACTCTATTCATTTAGTGGTATAACAGAATTTTATCTATGGGATCTTGAAAGATGATTGATATCTACTCTAATGTTTTTATTAAATATATGATTTAGAATCATAAAGTGATGAGGAAATGAATAAACCTTGGACAAGAACGGAATATTTATATCGTCTTCGATCTTATTATAAGTTATTCTTGAAATTCATTGATCTCTAACGTTTCTAATGTCTCTTCGAGAAACACTTTGAATGCAAGACTCGGGTTTAAGTGCTTCCACTAGAAAGGGGACATTACAAAGAGAAAAAAAACTTCTTACTCAACACCATTCACATAGCTTCCAAACACAAAATGTCTTTGCTCAAGCATATTTCATTTAGCCTCTTATCTGTGATGTGGCCAAGAAAGGTCATCTTCTTCTTCGAGCAACACAAACACACGTGAGTATTCATCTCGGATTTGAGTGTAAATTCCACCACCGTTGTTTGTATGTTACTATTTTATTTTATATAAATCTACATCAATTTATAGGTTGTGGTTAATCATTTTCAGTTTGAAGTTTTCAAGTGTTGCTAGTGCATGCTTTCAATAGTGTGATTTTTGGAGGTTTGAGGAGTGATAACCTCAGGTTGTCTTTTTTTTTTTTGTGGATGATGCTTTTATTTATATTTTATTTCTATTAAAGATCATTTCTAGGAGTTGAGAACATTATTATTATTTGTAGAGAAGATTGGAGGACTTTAGTGCTTCAATTTGGCAATGTTGTGTCCCAGTAGGGTATGATTTCTATGTAATTTTTGTGCTAGTTTGTAATTGTTGTTGTTTCTATTAAAATTGAATATCATAATAGTATATTTTTATATATGATTTTGATATATAAGCAATAAATTTTATGGATTTGTTTCAAATTTATGCAAGTTGGCGTTGATTAGTTGGTTTTATTGTGCTTTTTCAGACGGTAAATTGCTTAATGTTTGTCAGTATTCCAAATTGTTTGGAAAAGTAATTGTTACCCATTTTTCACTTACAACTCAAATCAGGTTGAGCTTGTTGATTTTAAACTGAGAAAATGAGGTATTCATTTTATTATCTTTCATACATTACATTCAGATGTATAAATGAAAAATCCAGAAACATTACAACTACAGATCATTGCATTCATACACATGCATATAACAAAAGAAAGATTCAAATATTTTCAGAAAAAAGTAATCTTTATTGAATGTATAAGTGTACATTGTCTCATACAAGCCATGAGACTAACCTTTACTTATTCAATACAAATTATGAAAAAACTCATACATGAATAGGTAAAAAAAATAATAATGAATGTGCATAGAAGGAAGTAACCAACCATTGCCTGTGAATGACTGGTCTTGACTGGTGTTGTATCATCCTATTGTTGTCCTGAGCTTCATCTGCCTCTTCTAGTTCTTTTTTGCTCATAGTCCTGCATATGACAGTAAGCAATGGTGTTAGAGTATACTCTAAGCAATGACTGATTACAAACATTTCATACACATTCACCCTATGCATGTATAAGTCGTTCATAATGTGTATTAAATAAGCTGTAATTTCATTTTAGGTGTCCCAGAAAACCATTGGAGCCATCAAATACACCTGAAATATACATTTTTTTCTAACTTTTTTGCTTCATGTGCAACTACAGGTGTAATTATGTCTTTGTTTTGATCAATTACAAAATGAGTGGTGGAAATGTGGCTCCCACAAGGGTTGAGTCCAGCTCATAGCAATGATTGCATTATCTTAATCTATGCACAGTCTTTTATGAATATTCAAAGTGCATATGGAATTACATTGCAAAATAGTTGATATCAATCATGATTACTTCATAATCATAATGCAAAAGAGTATACAATGTTAAGAATCTTTAACAACAACAACTTTTAAGAATACAACCACAGGTCTATTGAAGCAAAAAGGGATGCATTTAATGTGAACAGGCATATTCATGGTAAAGTTCACATACTTCAAAATTTTCTATGTGTAGAGAGGGCAAGATGTGTAACTTGAAACAGTGAGTATTCAAAACATAAAGGAGTACAGTGAGCAGCATATTTCAAAGACAAGCCTTCCTAGTGAAACACAGTTGCAATAGAAAGCATATATAATGGTACAACATACCTCAAGAGAGTAAATATCATAAACAGGGCAGTCCTAAGTGAAAAGCTCATAGGACAACATGTTCATTCAGAAGGATCTATGTTTACTCTTTTAGGAGTTCACATTGATTGCCAACAAGCAACCCAAGGTTTAAGGATGTTACATAAATGAGTGATTTTCTTAGAGAAGTTGTGTTCATCATTCTATAATGGATCAATGGTGAAAACATGCTATGGTAATAAAGGAAAAAGGGACAAGCCTGTAAAGACCTTATGATAAGAATGAACAAGGCATATGAGTTGTTACAGAACGCTTAAAGAGATGACAAAAATAAAAGAAAATGATCTTGAATATTCATCTCATAAAGATTCTAAAGTAACAACATGTAGAAATATTATGCACAGTGATAACAATTCATAACAACAGTGATCTGAAATGCAAGGAATATGCTTGTAGAACAGACCGAGGCAGTCACCCAACATCTAGAAAGCAGATCTTCCTAAAATTGCTACAGTCATTCAATAACAATTTTATGTTTGAGAAGGTCACATATGGGGTGGTGACAGTCTTCTAATGATGTAAAAAGAAAAAGTGCATAAGGGTTTTAAAGGATAGTGTTTTCATTATAGGATTGAATGTTCTTGTGTAAATCTCAGTTTGAAATAGCAAAGGTCAAGGACAGTGCACTTAAGATGTGACAGTAGAAGCTAAAAATTTCATGTGACAGCTATTGAGAGAGATATTTCATCATGAACATACATCATGAGGGGTCTAAGATGTTGAATCAGACAATGGTATGAGGGGTGACCTTTCTTAGCATCTTAACCATTATGAGATCACAAGTTCCAGTTTTAGAAGGAGCTTATCATTGCTACTGTACTAATGAAACTTGACTTTGCTAATGTCAAGAATAGAAGATAGCAATGCTATGAAATAAACAGGATATTAATCCTTCATAATAGTGATCATAGCAACAGAACAGTGATGGTATCCTTTAGGATGTAGACATTTAAGTGTTACAGTCATTTTGATAGCCAAATGAATGATAAGTATGATGAATAGTGTGGTGAATATCATTATGTTGTACCTCTTAATGTCAATCAAGGAAGCTATGCCACAAACTGAGACATCAAGCAGAGATGGAAAAGCTCAGTCACAAAGTGTGTGTCAAGGTCATAGAATATAGAGGGCAGTTCTCATGACAACGTCATAGGAGTTATTGCAAGGAGAGCAGTGGTATTGCATCGTGAAGGGTTCCCTAGAAACATATACCACAGCCAAAGCTAGTATTTCATGTAGAAACCTTTATACACAGTGAAACCCTCGATACCTATTAAAAGTAAGGAAACCCTCGTCATCAAATCAAAACCCAAATGCCAAAAGTTAAAGCTCTCAACTCAAAATAAATACTTTTGCATCTAAGTGTATGGCCACAACCATAGAGATACCATAGAAGCTATAGAATGAATGTAGCAGAGGTTTCTTTCTATAAATAAACTCAGAAACCTGCGTATACACCTGTGGTAAAAAAATTTAAAGTTGGAACAAAAGATAATGAATATATAAAGATACAAAATGGTTGTTTTATCTTTCAGAAAAGAGGCAAAATGATTAAATACATCCAACATGCTTACCCAACAATTTGAGTTTGCTTTCTATGGAGATCTACCCCTATTATATTTAGAATTCACCATGGTCGAGCTCCAGACAAGGCTCATGTCGAAACCCTCACCACATAGCGGCGGACATAGCTTCTTCTTGAAGCTTTCAAACTAAAATAAATGTTTTCTTTTCATTTTTGTTTCCCTTTGTCTTTTAGGGTTTTCTTAACTTCAAATGTCGATGGAGACTTAGCTTTTTTTGTCTTGTCTTTTTTAAAAAAATAAAATGACAACTAATGCATGGACTAGTCTTACTCCTTGCGTATATTTCATGTCATTTTTTCACTTAGGCATGTCTAAGTCATTTTTGACTTAGTAAATCCCTCTTCTTTAAGTTTATGTCAATTACATGGGGAGGTGAAAAGCTTTTATTTTTGCATTTTATTGATATTGTAAATGCTTAATTTAAATGATCATTTATAAATCATTTAAATTGAGTCATCCTTTAAATGAATATAGGAGCATGTGGTTATATTACTAAGTCATGAGGAGAGAAAAGATATGCTTGTGTTGATGACAATTCCAAGAATGGAGGGAGGTTGAATTAGTTTCCAAACACATGGAAAGGAAATAGGAGTTGTTTTAGGCTTTTAATTGCTTTTGAGAGCTTTTGGAGGGAAATTCGAAGTGTCATCATGTTGGACCAAGTCAAATTTAACTTTTTCACTCATTTGAAGCTCTTTTGGATGAGATCTAGGGGCTAGATTTGTGGGCTCTTTGTTGCATCCGACCCAAGAAGCTTCTAGCTCCTTGTTTAGTGCAACTATTTGAAGCTTTGCTACTTAGTCATTTTTGGACTCATTTTGTAAGAAGTTCTTCTTTATGCATCTCTTGGACATTGTGACTTTTACAGTCTTTTGTGACAATTTTGGCATACTTTTGTAACTCTGGAGATATGGAATAAAGTGGATACCTTAGCCATTTCTGGTGATCAACTCTTGCCTTTTTTTTCTCATAGCTTAGTGTATGTTTATGATTGATCAACTTGTATGTGAAGATTATCTAATCTCCTTACCATTTTGTCTCATGTGTTATACCTTCTCTGTGATTAGTGTGTTTATTCAGGTTATTGATTGTGTTTATAAAATACAAGCCTCTTTATAATTGTGAAGTCCTTATTCCTTTTATAGGTTGTATTATTAAACCTCTCAATAAAGTATTTATGCATGAACACATTGCAACAAGTTGAGAAAACTTAGTTTTAACCAGTTTTCAGCAGAGTGTAAAATTCTAAATTCCATTGTCTCTCATTAGTTTGGTGTATCACCCAATATTTCCATTTTCAGCAATTCATTCTCAGCAATCTTTCTCCCTTTTCCCCTCAAGATCAATAGTTAGGTGATAACCAATAGGAAGTCGGCCTTCTCCGGAGGTTTGGTCTCATTCAAAGTGGGATCATTCCCATGTTTCACTAGATTGTTGAATTTTAAATTCAATAGGGTGCAGATTTAAGTGTTAACAATAATTTTATGAGGATTTTAAAATATCTTTAGGTCTCAATTTTGTATGCATTGATATATTTTAATAAAATAAAAAATATTTGCTTTGGGACATTACAGTGGTATCAAAGTGAAGATCTTTTTATCCTACATGGTATATTTGATTCTTGTTGCTTCTTAGTGAGAGTGATTTAATATCATGGATACTCTTTAAAAGGAACTAATAAAAATGGTGAAGGGAGAATAAGAATGAAACAAGACTCTAAAACAATTGGATGGAGATGAAAGGTGCAAACTTGAAGCCCTTGAAGTTTTTATTCAATATAAAAATTTCTCACAAAGTCAAAAACCAAATGTCTTTTGATGACTATTTGTTATCTTGAAGGAAGGAATCTAAATAAAAAAGGACTTTATGACTACATAAGTTTTTTTTAGCATAATCAAAAAGCAAAGAAAAATCACTTTTTCATCCCATTATCACTTGTCCATCTAATATTCACTACCCACTCCATTTCCTAACAATAAATTTCACTATTTAATATTTAATCAACAAAATTCATTTATTCATCATTATCCTACATCCTACATCACTTCTTCTACCATACTAACTCATCCTCATACTACTAACCATTTCGTCCATGTATCATGACAAACAAAAATATATCATGTTGCATCCATACAATCCATGCATACAAAATCATTAGTATAGGTCATAACATCATGCATATCTTGTGTCCATAATAAGGAGCATATAACATCATAAATCATAGCATTATTATCATAATAATCTTAGTGTCAATAATATCCATCACATGCATACATTGATCATATATATAACATCATCAAATAAAATCATTACATGCATACATCCATCATAGAATCATCACATAAAAAAATCATTACTTACATGCATCATCATGCACATCATAGATTGCCACAAAAAAAATCTCATCTCATATATATAAACAATATCATGATACATCAATAAATAAGTGTTTGTACAAGGGGTTACATGAGTCATACACATACATATATACAATAGCCTACAAGGAAAATCATAAATATCTACATAAAATAATATAAGTAAGCAAAATGTCCTCTCTAAGTAGAGTTGCCACCCTTTGAGTGACTAGGTGATGGTGCGCAAGGAGGAAGACCTACTACTAGTTGTATTATTGGGGCCTATGCTGCTAGATCTAGTGTTGTCAGTGCTTGTGTTGCAGGTATTGGTAGTGGTATCGATGGTGTCCCCATGACTGATCTCCCCTCTAATATCATTGATTGAGAAGCCCATGACTGAATTTGAGCTAAGAAACTAGGAGCATGATGGATTGCAAATACATCTCTCTCATAGAGGGTCCTATAGTAAGTAGCCTCTTGAGTAATTTGATTTACCTCTCCCATAACTTACATTATAACCTAATACCATTTTCTTCCTTTTCCTTCTTCCTCTTAGCTATCTCAACATCTCTCTTTATGATATTCTAATTAAGCAATATAGAGAGGCTATCCCTCTCTACTCGAGTTAGGTCTCACTGCACCCATAATACATCCCTCTCCCATTGAGCCTAGTCATGCTTGGATAGGGTAACTTAGCCAGACATAATTATAGGTCCCCATATCCTCCATTATCACATTTAAAATCCTCCACTTGCATGCCCCATCCACCCATAATGGTCTCCTTTCACCATCCCTCATCTCTATATCCTCCATCAACTCCATTTTCATCCCCATCTTCTCCTTCTTGGCCTCCATCTCCTCCTCCCTAACTGCCATCCCCTCCACCACCTTAGCACCACCTACATTTCCTCTATCCCCCATCTCTATCCCCCATCTCCATCCCCCCCTATGACTTCCATCACCCTTTGCCTCTACTGATGATCCATCCCTAGCTTTGCATCACGTCTCTGCCTACCAACTCTACCAACACTAGATGAGTCAATTTGATAGGACCGTGACCTTCCCTCCATGTATCATACTTTGTGGTAGTACCTGCATTTGGAATGGATACCCCCCATGCCCACTAAACTAGAACTAAAGCCTTAAAATATCTAATAGAAATATCCAAGGATATCATAGGTCCCCAATCTCCAATCTCTCTGAGTACGAGAAAAATGGCCTCAACTCCTAGTAGACCCTAGACCTCACCAAACTATCATTAAACCACTCTAACAAATATCACTCAATAATATGTGTATTCTAATCAATCAAATACTTGGGTTGTATACAATATACTAGCTGAGTAACATCATCTACCCACCCCTCGCATAGTCACCGTAGCCTCCAATCAACAATATCAAGCTTATAAAAATACAAGTCCAATATGTAAGATAGCTAAGTTGCCAATGTGTCAAAATATTATCATATACAAAAACAAAATGCAAACCACACCCACGAACCCTCCATCCAACTGGTCATGATGCAGGAGCATCGCACTCCACCTCCCCTTTGGTTGGCGTTGCTCCCTCGTCGTCAGGACTTGGCTTATTGGCAAGAGATGTCTACCCGTTCCAGCGATAGAACAATGGTGTTGGTAGTGATAAGGCCATGATGGAGTTACATCGATGGGAGACTAAGATTTCGACGAGACCATGTTCTATGTCCCAATGATGACCCGATGGTGACGAAGCATAACGGGTTCATCGATGTAAGTATGTAGTATCAGTGGGACATCAGCCTCTATCCCAATGACGGGGTAATCGGTGTGAAGAGACATTTCGATGAGAGTGAATGGTTTTGGCGAGACTCATCCTAGAGTCCCACCAATAGTCCGACAGTTGTGATGTCGGCGAGTTGCGAGTTTTCATAACTCCACAACCTCTAACTAAAGGTTCAAAGGTTCTGATTTTTAGTGATACAGTGATGCTAATCCTTCATCAGGTGGACAAGGTGATATCGTCAGGACTATGGAGTTAGTCCCAACGATAAGGCAATGAAAGAATGGATTATGGTTGTGGGACCTGATGGGTTGATAAGGATAGATGGTGACATGTATAAGCAGATGGCGATTATCGATTAGATGATCATGCAATTCACATCCTTGTTGTGAATTACGTGGCTATGAACTGGAATGGTTGACCCCACATCAGAATGATGTATGTATTGGGTGTTGGTCTCATCGATGAGATGGGTGTTTCGGTAGGAGATGTATTGAGGTCCCAGCAATATGGCAACAAGGAAGATGACCCTGGTGGGACCGATTGGGAGGTGATCGCCAGGGTGGAATTCAATGATGTGTATGATAATTAATGATTGGCGATAGGGTGATCAGAGTATGAGTGATGACATGGACAAGCTGAAGGATCAACAACAATGCTTTTCATTGGCGAGACCTTCTAGGATATCTCAACGATGCTTCAATGGAATGGCGGACAGAGTGTAAGGTGAACATTGGCGAGAAGCAGGTGTATTGGCAGAAGATGATTGTAGGTCTCTTTGATAGGACGATAAGATGAAAGATATGGGGACAACTTGAGATGAACAGTTGAGATGATGGTCAATGGCGGTGGATGACGAATGTGGCCACAACACTTGGTAGAACAAGATTCGATGCCATTCCACATTGTTGTTGTGGAATACATATTCATTGGTCGATGATTGGAAGCTATTGATAGAGAGGTAACTGCATGGAGATACTATGACATGGGAGTGAAGAACGACAAGGCCAGCGTGAAGGAGAAGGCTTGCTGGTGATGACAAAAGATATATATACCCATCATGAGAGTGGGGAAGTAGTGTGCAAAGGTGGTAAGGAGAGTAGCATTCACAAAGGGGGATGCATGAAGAATTAGGAAAAGACTGTTTTTGAAAAGAGAATTTGATCTATGTAAAATGGGCTCTATAGATGTAATTTTTGAATGTAATTCTGCAATCTATTCCAAATGAATAAAAGAGAGTTATGACCTGTGTTGTGTCAATCTTTGTGTGTGTGTGGTATGAGTTGGATGCATTATTGGATAGCCTAATAAGGTCCTCCAATCTCAACTGTGCCAAGTAGTATTAGAGAAAGTTGTCTTGAGTCTGTAATAGACCACCGAAAATGAGGTAGTTGCAGTAGGACCTATGAGTGTGGGTTGAAGCCAGAAGACCTGCAGGTGATGAGGTGAGAAGAGTTGTGGAAAGAAAGTTTGTTGCGGGCATGAAAGAGGGTCTATAACTACTATCCTCCAGCAAGGATAAAGCTGGGTAGAAGGTGTAGAGTTCCTCCACTGAGAGAAGGTGGGTATAGGAAGCATCTTCCAGGATCTTTTTTGGGTAGAGGATAGTTGCGTGAGTAAGGTATTGTGGCAGGGAGTAGCTGTAACTGCAGAGGATTGAGTTCCAGAAGATATTGTTGCAGGTGAGAAGAGACTTGCAACTGCAGAGGGCTTGAATCCTAAAGAGATTTGTTGTAGGAAGGACCTGTGACTGCAGAGGGTTGATACCCTAATAGAGAGGGAGAAATTATTGCAAGGAGGACTTGTAATTGTAGAACTTGTGAGCTCTTTAAGATGTCTTTGAATAAGAGGACAAGTTGGGTCATGAGGAGACCAGTGATAATCCCATTTTGGGAAGAGTATTGGGAAAAGACAAGAGAAAAGAAGTTGATTGCAGAGCTGGAAGAGATTGAAGTGAAATTAGATTCCCTTGAGAAAAGCTTGGGAATGAAGGGATATAAAGTGTCCATCCAGGAGGTACCCATGGAGACAACTTGGTCTCATAGTGATTTGTTTGAAGTTGTGAAGAAGGTTCAAAATAAGACCTTGTAGATGATGAGAGAAGATAAGAAATAGTGGAGACAAATGGCAGTAGTATGCCAAGAAGGAAGCATGCAATGTGGTGAAGATGGGGTACATTGTAAAGTACCTACAAATGAAGAAAGAATTGAAGATGAGGCTGAGAGAAGATTAGTTGTAGAAGGTTGTGAAGTTGCAGGGCACGAAGATGTGGTGATGGATCTAAAGAATCCTAAATTTGATGAACAAATTGGTGAAGACGAGGATGTCACTTTGTTGACAGAGGAAATGAGGAGGATCGATGAATTGTTGATAGTTGAATATGACAAGTTGATCAAGAAGAAGAAATCTATTGCACCAGGAGAAGATGGTGATGAAGAGTCTTTAGAGGCTCATGATTTTTATAATCCCTTTTGTAATGTTGTTTTTGTAGGAAATAGAGAGATTCCAGTAGGATGTCAAGTCTATGGAATCAAAGAAGAAACCCTCATACAAGAGGATAAGGAAGGAAAAGCAAGAGAGAAGCTTTCAATGGAGTTATGTCGTTTTGAAGGCATAAATGAAAAGAGGTTACAAGTTGCAGCAGTGTATGAGGAGAGAGATGAAGTTATAAGTCTTGCAGAGGTGAGACAAATTGTAGTAGAGGTAAAATTTGATTTGCATTCATTTGAGTTTGAGGAAGTAGAAAATAGGGAGATGTTGTGGGTTGACATGCAGCCCGAAGGAAGTCATCATGTGGATATGACAAGAAGAGAGATTGAAGGGGATAAAATTGATGACCATGCTTTTCCAACATTCCACAGTGCAAATTGGTGGAGATTTGGAGTTAATAAAGAAAATTGGAGGAGGAAGTACGTACAAAAAGAGAAAAGTCAACAAATGAAAATAACAAAACTTTGAAGGCAACAATGCAAGTATGGCAATGCAGAATCAAGAAACTAGAAGGTGAGGAAAAAGAAATTAAAGTTGAATGTTGACTCCATGTGCAGGAGCACATGATTTTAATCACCTGGGGAGTCTAATGCAGGAGCATCACGCTCCACCTCCCCTTTGGCTGGTGTTGCTCCCTCGTCGATAGGACTTGGCTTATCAGCAATATATGTCTACATGTTCTAGAAATAGAACGATTGTGTTGGTAGTGATAAGGTTGTGATGGAGTTACATCAGCGAGAGACTAAGATTTTGGCGGGACCATGTTCTATGTCCCAGCGATGACCTGATGGTGACAGAGCGTAACGAGTTCATCAGCGTAAGTATGTAGTATCGGCGGGACATCAACCTTTGTCCCACTAATGGGGCGATCAGTGTGAAGTGAAGACATTTCAGCGAGAGTGAATGGTTTCAGTGGGACTCATCCTGGAGTCTCACAGATAGCCCGACAGTTATGATGTCAGCAAGTTGTGAGTTTTCATAACTCCACAACCTTCGACTAGAGGTTTGAAGGTTCTAAATTTTAGCGATACAATGATGATAATCCTTCATCAGGTGGATAAGGTGATATCACCAGGACTATGGAGTTAGTCCCAACGATAAGATGACAAGAGAATGGATGACGGATGTGGGATCCGATGGGTTGATAAGGACAGATGGTGAAGTGTATAAGAAGATGGTGATTATTGATTAGATGATCGTGCAATTCACATCCTTGTTGTGAATTGTGTGGTTGTGAACTGGAATGGTTGACCCCACATCGGAATGATGTATGTACTAGGTGTTGGTCTCATCGGTGAGACTTGGGTGTTTCGGTAGGAGATGTATTGAGGTCCCAGCAATATGGTGACTATAGAGAAGGGGGATTCACTACTCACGAGTTCTCTTCATTCGGAGAGCCTCACGGGGTGAACTACCCTAAACTACCTCAAGGAACAATGCGAGAGTTCTAAAATCAGAAAGAGCAAGTCAGATTTTTTGGACAAATTGACAAGCTCTCAGCCAAAGGATGACAACGTAGAATATGGACGACAACATGGCACACTGGCGTCTTAGAAGCGCACTAGCATCTCGTACAGACCAGAAAGCGAGAATATCACAAAAAATATTAAAGTGGCTACTTCTACTCTAATTGCTAAAAACTTCCAGAATGTAGGAGAATGATAGAATATAACATAACTAAAAAGAAGAGTATAAATGATAAAGATAAAGAGAATAAAGGAAATGCTCACAACCACGCAAGAGATGAAGCCTCCAGTATGTGAATGTCTTTAATACTTGCATGCGTAAGATCTGGAGAAAGTGTTGGGGCTGTATAGGGGTTTGCCTCAGTCAAACCCCCATTTTGGTGTTCCCACCTCCACGAAAAGCCAGATAGAAAGAGAGAGTGCAATTGAAATGGAAAAAGCATGTGGTGAAAGCAAAACCCACTTCAGGAGTAGAACCCGCACCACCAAGTATGAGTGATAAAAGCAATCCCCGCTCAAGGAGGAGAACCTATATCACAAAAGAGGTGTAAAAGCAATCCCCGCTAAAGGAGGAGAACCCGTATCACAAAGTAAAAATGTAGTAGATAGGGGATGCGTGAAATCCCAAGATGCTCAAAGGTGCAAGGCACAGTGTAGATATGCAAGGCTTAGAAATCCAAGGAGGGAAGCAAAGAAAGCTACAAGAGCCAAGAGTGTGTTGCAAGGATTGTCATGAGAGCTTGAAAGAGTTGTAAAGGGAGCTTGAAGCTGCTGTGACAAATAAGGGAGTTGTGCAAGAAAAAGCAGGAGAGAAGTTAGAAGAACTTGGAAGAATGGAGCTAGAGAGAAGTTAGAGGTGCAAATGAATTCAATAGATAGCTTTTAAGAAGAGAAGTGAAGCAAAAAGAAGCTTCCCGGGTGGTTACAAGGTATCTCGAGCCGTTACCACCGACCAAAGGAGGTGACAAGTGGAAAACATGCACGAAAAATGGTCGTTTGAACATTGAAATGTTGTAGGATGTTAGCGTGGTGTGCGGACGTCCAAGCGGTGTGCTAGTGTCCGGACACGTCACGCTATAAAATGATGCGAATAGGAAAGGCACAAAGTTCGATGCAAGGCTGACGCACGAAGGGTAGCTGCTAAAAAGCGAGCCTTTGAGCATCTTGAGAGGGAAAAAGGCTTATGCAGGGGCTAAAATGAGCCTACACAAGATGCTAAGGGAGTGGACACTAAAGAGGAAGCAAGAATGTATGTGAAATTGCAAGGGGTGCAATTTTATGACTATACAACGACAACAAGGAAGATGACCCTGGTGGGACCGATTGGGAGGTGACCAACAGGGTGGAATTCAATGACGTGTATGACAACTAATGATTGGCGATAGGGTGATCAAAGTATGAGTGATGACATGGACAAGCCGAAGGATCGACGAGAGTGCTTTTCATCGGCGAGACCTTCTAGGATGTCTCAGCGATGCTCCGATGAAACAGTGGAAAGAGTGTAAGGTGAATATCGGCGAGAAGCAGGTGTATCGACGAAAGATGATTGTAGGTCTCTTTGATAGGATGATAAGATGAAAGATATGGGGACAACTTGAGATGAACGGTTGAGATGATGGTCAATGGTGGTGGATGACGAATGCGGCCACAACACTTGGCAGAATGAGATTCGATGCCATTCCACATCTTTGTTGTGGAATACATATTCATTGGTCGACGATTGGAAGCTACTGATAGTGAGGTAACTACATGGAGATACTATGACACAGGAGTGAAGAATGACAAGGTCGACGTGAAGGAGAAGGCTTGTTGGTGATGACAGAGAAAAGATATATATACCCATCATGAGAGTGGGGAAGTAGTGTGCAGAGGTGGTAAGGAGAGTAGCATTCACAGAGGGGGTGCATGAAGAATCGAGAAAAGACTATTTTTGAAAAGAGAATTTGATCTTTGTAAAATGGGCTCTATAGATGTAATTTTTTAATGTAATTCTATCTATTCCAAATGAATAAAAGAGAGTTTTGACTTGTGTTGTGTCAATTTGTGTGTGTGTGTGGTCTAGGTTGGCTATGTGATTGGATAGCCTGATAAGGTCCTTTGATCTCAATTGCGCCAGGTCATATCCTTGTGATATGCTCCTAGGCCCAAATATGAAGCATTGTGACCCGACATGAAAAACTGGCTTTGTAGGTCTATACACCACCTAATGCATGTCATGATACATGTGTGCAAGAACACATGGTTTCCAAGTATATGCCACTTTTTCACTGAGCATTCACTCCAACACCCTCCCCCAACCAATGGGAAACTCTTAGGATATCTAATTGGGAACTAATACCCCTCCTACCACCCTAACCAAAACCCATGGAAGAGTTTCAAACCTCTGCATCACCTCCTCAAATCCATCTCTCCATCCTCGATGCCTAGGTCATTTGTCAAGAACAACCTTTCCAAAACACTCTTTCCATAATTAGTATCATATACAATCTACTCACCATGAATGGGGATCCTCAGAATCCTCAAGACATCTTCTAGAGTAATCATGATCTCATCAAGTAATAATAAAAATGCACATCGCTCACTATGCCATCTCTCAACTAGGGCTAACATCATAGCCCTATGTGCTCGAATATTGGGCATGTAGGTAATGTGTCATAACCCAACAATTGCTAGGAAGGCCTGGTCCAACTCATCTAATTTCATCCTCATACGCATTATCGTGAGATTACACTCCCTAGACATAATAAACTCTAGTATAACTTGCAAAATTAGTGCACACAACATCAAATATATTGCAAAAACATATAATCCTAAGAAACCTAGCCTTAACATCAAATGTGCCAAACCCCTAAAATCAATTGCAACTCAATTTTTCAATTGCACCATAATAACTATCAAATACACCAATCTACACATCACATGCATGCTATTGAATCACATATGCTAAAATGACCATCAAATGCTCTAAACTGACCAACAAATGCACTCAATCAATTACGATATGAAAATCACATGCGACCCAAAAATTTAAAAGCAACAATTCAGTTATTAAATGCATTAATGCCCATCAAAAGTATCATTTCAAGTCTCAATTGTGCAATTTCCTACTTTGATGCATTTGATTGGACCTACTTCACCTAGCATTTATTGCACCTAAAACATAAAACAATGCAAATGAAAAAGAAAAGTTGTCATCAAATTGAAAAAACCACTCCCAATGAAAATATAATGTTCCCATCTAGTTGGAAAATCAATATGTATGTGGGATTTACATGATATGTGAGATTTTTGAGGCTTTCACATGATATTTTGGAGGATTTTACTATTAAATGGTAGCTTACGACAATGAACAATAGTTTAATGGTGAGTAAATTTTGTTTTCAAGTCGATCAATTTTGGACTTGCAAGTCCAAAGGGAAAGCCTATCTACTAAAATTAATCCATAATATTAATACTCATGTTTATGTATATATCTATGAATTAAAATTTTATTGAATTAAACATTGTATAAGTAAAACTCAAATATGATTTTATTTAACTTGATATGAAACTATTTTGGTAAGGAACAATTGACTTTGATTAATATTATAGATTTCTCTAATTAGATAATTTTATTTAATTACGAAGTCAGTTTTTTATTAATTAATTATCTAGTAAAAATCATTTTCAAAATAATTTAGTTAGTTTGAAAAATTAATTTATCGAATTACCTAATTTTTTTAAAAAATATAAGATATAGATGTGACTTGTTTTAGAAAAACCAATCAACCATCAAAATAAGAGACTTATCATTGTAATCACTTTTATCTTTTGATATAAATTAAAAATAAAGTAATTTAAACTCACATGCCCAATGAAAGAAAAATAGTAAATAAGGGAGAGTTTGATCATCTTTAAGTCTCCATGATCATAAATTACAATATTGAGAATTTAGATCACAAGCCAAGAAAATTACCAAAATTCTGGAAATTTAGTTTGTCTTTCAATATATTACAAGAAGAATACTACAATTAGAATGTTCATAAACAAGCAAGGGTGTCAAGCATGGAACTCACATGTCAAGTGTGGGTAATTGAGGAATGTGTGTGAATGAAGGGTTATGACAGTCCTTACTTTTCTAGTGTCATGGGTTTAGTGTTCCAACAATGGAATTATGTCAATAAGGTTGAATTTTTTTCAACCACTTACGTATAAGTGGTGACAAGAAATGCAATTTTTACAATTACAATCATCAATAAAAACAACAAAATTCTAGCTAGATTAACAAAGACCAGCTAACAATTGATCCAGTGGTAGATGTTACCAAACTTAGTGACATTTTTCCTTTGTTAGACAAGCTTTATAAAATGCAACAATCAATTCACTTC
This sequence comes from Sequoia sempervirens, assembly GCA_007258455.2. Classification (NCBI taxonomy): domain Eukaryota; kingdom Viridiplantae; phylum Streptophyta; class Pinopsida; order Cupressales; family Cupressaceae; genus Sequoia; species Sequoia sempervirens. Next base: position 19,240,328 of record VDFB02047230.1, on the reverse strand, counting down.
AAGAAATCTTAAGCTTAAAATGATAAGAAGCATAACTTAAAACTGACCCACAAAATATGTAGATAGATCTTTAAAGAAGTTTAAGAGTAATTAGTGTCACGGTTAGAACGAAGGAAGAGCACATACTACAAAAAAATAAAGACCAATTATTATGGGGGATCTTTCATCATTTTAGTTTTTTCCCCATTAGCAATTGGAGAAGAAAAAATAGAACCACCAACTTCTGATACAATGAAATTAGTAAAATTCATCTAGTTCACCATTTACATCATATTACTCATGATATGCAGTTAAAAATTAAACCCTTCGACTGATTGAATCAAAGAAAAAACCAAAGTGAATGTGATCTCTATGCTCTTTCACCACGAATCCTTTTGGCGAGCTGAATGTCCTTGGGCATAATCTTGACTCTCTTGGTGTGAACGATACACAAATTGGTATCCTCAAAGAGCCCCACCAAATACGCCTCTACTGCCTCTTGCAATGCTAGAACAATGTGACTCTAAAATCGTAGATCGGTCTACAACAACTAAAATTGAAACAACATTAACCATGATACATAACTACCAACCATAAATGGGTTTAAGAGCAACCTAATTTCTAAGGAACAAAGTTGTAGAATCATAAAACAAGTGGAGGAGGAATTAAAAGAAAAAAGAAAAAGTAATAAGGGTGAGATCCCATGGGGGGCTTCGATATCTATTTTGAAGGAGCAAGGGGTCCCATGAAGAAAAAAAAGAAAATGCTACAGGATTAATTAGAATCTTTTCCTCAGCAATAGCAGCCCTTACTTTTTAGTTCAAAAACTTAAGTGGGTGCAAAAGGGGTGGGGCTAGAAATTGCCCCACTAGCTTAGGCTTTTTTTTGCCACTTGTCAATCATATGAAGTTTTAAAATTCTCACCAATTAATTTTATTTTATTTTATATTTATTTAAGTTGCTGAATTGAATATGCAAAATAATAAACTTCATGAGACCACTAGCTTCCATAAATATAGGAGCTTAAACTTTTAAGCTTAAACTATGATACAAAATTCATGGGACTACCCACTTTAAAATAATCCTAAAAGATCTTAGCAACACCCACTTAAATTTTTTAGGAAGCCCCCCTCCATGGGACCCCATCCTAAGTGAATGCCAATACCTTAAAATCCTATGCAATTTCTTGAACAAGTCTTGAAAAGGTAGTTTCCCACGAATGCTCTACAAAATATTTATCAACTTATTAAATAAGGCTGGAAAATAGTTTTGACAATAGTAAGTTTCCATATCTTGAGGAAAAGACAATTGATTTTTTCAATCACATAAATCTTAGAATATCTTTTAACTATAGAAAATATTTATCAACTTATGAAATCAAGTTGGAAACTGGTTTTGACAATAGTAAGTTTTGAGGAAAATACAACTGATTTTATAAATTTGATCACATAAATCTTAGAATATCTTTTAACTGTAGAAAATATTTATCAACTTATAAAATTGGGTTGGAAAATGGTTTTGACGATAATAAGTTTCCATATCTTGAGGAAAAGACAACTATTTTTCTAGATCAAATAATTTGTAGAATATCTTTTAGTTGTACAAAATATTTTTCAAATGGAAGAGATGAATGGAAAAACAAATAGTTTACCCCTGGCTCTAAATGGTTGTATGGCAATTTAGAGATGGTCAGTTTACCCGTTAGTTTTGGACTTGCAAGTCCAAAGAAGAAGCCTATCAAGTAATTATTGATTTGGATTTTTATTGGAATTCTTAAATTTAATTTCAAAATATGCTCACATATATAAATATATATATATATATATTATATAATAAAATTAAATTAAATTAAATAAAAATTCGACTATATACTAAATTTAAGTTCAACCTAATATCTACAGCCCTAGAAAATTATGTCAAAGACTCCGCTGACTTAGACACGGCAGGCTAATGATTTGGCTTTTACCCTAAGCTTTTAACTATTTTTGTGTTTGGGCATACTTTTATACCACCTGGTCCCTGGCCAATACATTGCAATTAAATTTTTTTAAATATATTTATGCTGATGTATATTTGACACGTGTAGATAACTGCTTGGCCTGACCAAGCGTATGACGGAGACATTTTCTGTTTGGCCAGATGGAGCGAGGGAAACCTTGTCTTCTATAAAGTGTCGCCTCTGACACTCCAAATCGCTGACCGAGTATTCTCGGCAACTTTCTCTGAACTGACGGACGGCAATATCAGGGATTCGAACTGTCGTACTGTCGTCAATCCCTTCAATGCCGGCTAAGTTTTGTCTCGAATATTCAGAGACGGCTGGAATTTAGGGTTCTGTTTGAAATTCTCTACAGATCGACTTCAGGAGCGCCCAACTTTGATGTAGAAGCGTCTGTTCAGAGGTAGTTCCAATCAGGTATGGTTTCCCGCTGCAATTGACTTCGTTTTCACCGCAAATAACTCCAATTGAGTTCAGCATGCTCTGCATTTTAGAATGTTAGGGACGGTGAAGTTGTTTGATCTTCCATTATAAATTGAGGGGACTATCAAAGATACACACGAGTTTAAATCTGCTATAGGCCAGATTAACCTAAAATAAGACCGTTTCTGTGAGTTTAATTTCAAAATCGTTTTTTCAGAGTTTATATTGTCTTTGTGTATGGTTTTATGTAGTTCGCTGTTTGAACTTTTATATGCGAGATTATTATGAGTGCACATTTTTCTGTAATCTTGCTTGCTTGATATCGGCATATAGCGATTGATCCTCTTCGTGAATTTTAGTTTAGGTTAAATCTGAAATTCTTTTGTATTAGGTTCTCTTACTTTGTAAAAGCGCTTTGTGAAATGCGATCTTTTAGATATTTTTAATAGCTATCATATGTTTACAGAGGAGTATAATATCAAATTATATATTCCGTGTATGAAAAAATAAGATGCCCTGGAAATTTGGGCTTCAATTTTTATGTGGTTTTATTGCAGATTCTTCTATTTAGTGGTTCGTTTTTAAAGTAGCGTTATTTAAACCGCACTACGCTATGGTCTAAAGTAGAAAAGATGCCTGTCGGTTTTGGAGCTTTCTTTGTCAGACTTTTGGTATAGAATCTTGTGTCCTTCAAAGTCTTTTTTAAAGCGTTATAGTCTTCTAAAGTTTTATTTCTGTAGCACTAGTGCTCATTAATATGATGGGTGATTTTGCTCATGGAACACCTAAATTAAAGGGTTTCCTAGGGTTTTGGTTGAATTTGTGACTCTTGCATTTTTCTTTTAAACTGCCGTGTAGACAATGATCTTAGGAACAATTACACAGATATTTGCACTTATAAACCTAACATATAAATCTTTATCTGAGAATTTTATTTTAAAACTGAACACCCATCGAAACAATACTTATACAAGCAATCTTCAAGCAAGTAAAATACGCTTTGATAGGCGACAGACCACTATGGCCTAAGAGATATAAAGAGCCATTTCATCTTATCTCATTTTTCTGCAGAAGCTATGGTTGAGGATTTGAGTTCAAAAGCCGGGAATTCACGGACCCAGCCCTTGCTGACAAAGGAGCACGGGAGCCGCAAGTTTGGTGAGGTTGCAGGTGGTGCCACTGCCGACTGTGCAGCTGTTGTTTGTTGCCCCTGTGCTCTGTTGAATTTGGCTGTTCTTGCCTTTGTGAAATTGCCTGCAGGTCTCTGCAAAAAGGCATGGAGAAGAGTAAAAAGAAAGCGGAGAAAGAAGAGCAAAGCAGTGCAAGGGAAGGATGACGCAAACGAGGACAATGACATGAATTATTCTTCTGGGACATCTTCTCAGGATGAATTGTTGACTCCACGATACAGCACAAATGCTCTGGCCACTGATCAGACTTCTGGCAGTACTGAAAAAGTTTGGGAGGAGGTTGTAGGAAAGAGTTATGTGGGGTTTTGGAGGAATCTTTCTAATAGGGAGCAGACACCCTGACTCTGGTTCAGAAGGTTCCTTCAAGAGAAAACAATGTTCAAAACAGATTGTCCTAGAGGTCTTCTTACTGACAAGTATTTTATAATGATGATGAAGAAAACACTTCTTTCAGAAATTCTGATGATTTGTTGATTCCTGATAGGAGGGACTATTCTTTGAATGTGGAGGCAGAGGTTTGTGTTAAGACTGCTTCCATTCTGATTTGCTGACATGTAGAAATGTGTAAAATAGGTTAATTGAGTTTTAGATAGAGTATAACTGATATTCATGAGCTTTTAAGATGTTATACTCTGGTATTATGGTTTGGATAGATATTGGTGCATGGAATTGATGCCTATATAGAGGTAAATCCTAAGTGAAGATGGCTTTTTGTATTACTATCATATTGAGCAATCAATCTGTATATTTCCAAAGGAATGCTTTCTGTGAAATTTTGGAGTCAGATTCAGTACTCATAGTTGCAGTTTTCTTCGCCATACTTGAATAGAAATAATTGCCTCTGTTTTTTGTATCTTTTATGTGCATGTGATTTGAGTCATCCAAACAAAATGGCTTAAATCCATCTGTCAGTAGTTTGTAGAATCTTTGGATAGAGGTTGGTATTTGGTGTTTGTATAAACTTTGGACATAGCATAGAGGTGAAGTTCATGTGGCTTGTATTATATTTTACTATTTTAGCTGTCAGTCTATATATTGAAATCTGAAGTAAATCTCGTATAAAAATGGATTACGGAGATTTTAAATTTTACAGTCCCCTTTAACCAATGGGATTCCATGCCCTAATTGTATAGTTGATTTATCTCTGTTGTAGCATGTAGGTATCATCGCCATATATGAACATAGGTTTCCATTCTAAAAGGATTAGTTGTCTTTAACAAAGACTACATAGTCCAGCTTGACAACATTTTTCAAAATAATCTGCTACCCCCAATTTTGATATCCTAGGAAATGTTTTGCTTATCTTTAACAATATACTTATTCACATTTTCTTTTTATAAATCGTAATGTTGAAATGTCACATCAGCTAGAACTTTCATCTAATATTTTCTGAATGGCTTCCATTTTTAGATTCATAACTATTTAAAGGAAAGCATTGACATGGTCGTATTCCTTGGAAAGATCCATGGTTCAAGGAGATTCTAGAGAGTCCCTTATGTTGCTAGTATTGCTCTCTCTGTTGATTAGTTACCAAACAAAGACCTGGGAGAGATTGAATAATAACAGCCAGTGGATAGGACCTGTTCTGCACATAAGCACAAGAACATAGAAGCTGCCCAAAGAGATCAGAGGCCACAACTTCTCAAGACCAGCAACAATCAGTTAGCCTTTCTAAAGAGGAACAACTCCCAATCACAAAGGCACAAAGTCTTATAAATTGAAAATAAATTCCATGGGGCATATGCACAGAAAGGGCAGCCTCATCGAACACAAAAATGGCAGCTCAAAATTAAAGACTCTTCTCACATTCTTGTCTTATAGGAAGACAACGAAGTGGAAGACATTAAAATTGAAAGGCCAAAGAATTCATTAAAAGCCATACAAAACAAGCTTGAAACCAAAGAAACAAATGCTCCTGCTTAATCAGGAAAGCTTCTGCTTAAACACCGATGTAATATCACCAACTCAAACCATGAGGATTAATAGCATATTAGCTGTCCTTTTCTTGGTTTACTCAAGAGGAAGAGGACTTGAGCATCATTGGATAAGTATTGGAGTCTTTGGTTTGTTCTTAATTCTATTCTTTAGTTGTTTGCATGTCTTTTTATGCAACTTAAGTGAACTTAAATTATTTTAAATTGATGTCATGTCTTTTTAAACAACTTAAGTGACTCCTAGCCAAAAGACTTAAGTTGTCCCATTTTTATGTACTTTAAGTGACTTTTTAAAAGCATGTGACAAAAGGCAAAAGGGGGCATAGGGTTTCAAGGAGCTTATTGGATCGATTTCTAGGTTTTTAATGTGGAGCTTTGGATTAAGAGGTAGTGATTCAAGGGCTGAGATTAATTCATCTCTTTGGGAGTTATTATATAACTCTCTAGAGTTCTTTTAGAGATGATTATGTTCTGAGTTTTTTGTTTATTGCTGCTGCAACTTGGGCTTAAGTTCTGAAACCCTTGAGTATCCCTGGTTTCGGAGAGACATATAGGCTCCCCCTAGTCAAAAGGGTGTGTTTCGGTGGAAGAGTTTTGGTTGGTGAAACCCTAGTACATCATCTTTTCTGGGGTGCAATTGTTTATCAGGTTTGGAGGTCGATTTAGAGGTGAAATTCAGAGGTGAAGGTTCAGATTTGGTTCAACTATGGCATGACATATTCACATTTCTGAGCATTTTTGAAGACGACAACAAAAGTGCAAGTAAATCAGACCTAGCACTACCTTGTCTTGGGAGTTTGATGTCATATTTGAGGGCAGCTAGAGCTTGAACACAGACTGAGGTATGTTGTGTCTAAAATCTGCATACTTTATTCTTCTTTATCTCAAAAGAATTAAAGAAAAACCATTTTGTTTCATTTCTGGAATTTCTGGATAGAAATAAGAGGATTCTCTATATTTTCCCAAGTTCAATAATACTAAGAAATATATTTCTTTTACCAAAAAATCAGATCATTAATCTGATTGTATATCTGAGTTTGTTGTTGAAATTCTTATATACAAATTAAGTTTCGGATTTTTCTGTGCCCTAATTTTGAAAATATTGTTATTTTTCTATTATCCCTATTTAGAGATATTACAACCGACCAAATGATTTACACATAAACAGCTGATGCTTCAAAAACAATGACCAAGTCCAGAACTTGGCAAGGAAGACAAAGTCTAAGCTTAAATTTAAAGCTTTGTGTTTCCAGCCCAAGTTCTATGTTGAAAAATGAAAGCCAATTCCAAAAGTCTGAGCCAAAAAAATAAAACCAGCATTTCGTAGGGATGCACCCCCGATGGTCTGCGTGATGTCCCCAATGTCCCAGACATTCCAGGAACTAGGCGACTTCCAGACAACATCCCCCTTTCAGAACCGGATATCCTGCTCCATTTGGTGCATTAAAATAAAAAAATAATTTGTAAGGAAATAAATAATCGAAACCTCTAAAAAGGCAAAGTAGGGAGGATATTCATTGCTCGTCTAAGTTACATAAATTTTAAATAGCCATCCCCCGCCATCTCCAAAATTTGGCATAATTTATATTCTCCCATCCTGAAAACTTGGGGAAACACTGTTAAAAATTCTGAGGGAAACGCTAGACAGCTTGGAGAGGACAGAACAAATATGGGTAGTCTTGGATTCGGAAAAGACACTTACTTGAATCCTTGGGGAGTGTCCTGCCGATAGCTTTGGAATGGTCACTACCAATGTTGGATAGTAATCTACTTGACAGGCTCTTGCCACCTTCAAATTTGGCCGATATAGATGCTGACAGTTTCTTTGATTCTTGTAGACTTTTCTGTGGATTTGCTCAAAGTTGGCAGTTGAAAACTGTTTGGAACAACCCGTACTAGCATCGGAACATCGCCGCTATTAATATTCAGATTTTGATATTGTAATTTTCGACACTAATTTGACCTTTTTCAAAAAAGTACTAAACAAACACATCTCAATGGATAATAAAGAAATGCTGTTCACTTCTAGACATACGATTGTATGAATACATAGAATGAGTTACTTGGATCCAATGTTGTAGATGTTCTAAAGTTGTAGATCTTGATGTCTATCAACGCCTGCAAAGTGTAGAAAGAGCTGATCTTTGCTTTGGGCGTGGAAATAATCATGATAAATTCCTGTTGGCATATCTGGTTCATACTCAGGCGAAGAGAACCCATTTTAAAATTTTGCACTATCAAAGATTAGTTTAAACTACTGTTTGCGGATCACTTGCTGGAGTCTATTACCATGAGATGGCTGAAAGTATGACAAACTACTGTTTGTGGGTCATATGAAAATTGAAACAGAAAGTCTACCTCCTGGCGCAAATTGTGAAGGAGGAGCCCTTGCTGGGTGACCAAAAAGGGTCATTTTGAGTCAACACAATCTCTTATCTATCCTTTTTTAAGATAAACCTTAGATGAAAGGAAGTTTTTGAAAAATCTGTGAACATTTGTTGTCGAATGATTGTCTCGTCTTAAAGTTCAGCAAACAGACTGACTGGTAATTTTTGAATAATTACTTATTTTCTTTAGGGCAATTGATGAAGTCAAATTGATGATGGGAGAGATCAATATTTTTTTAATGAAGGATAAAGGTAGGGTTTTCAAAGGACCCCTAAACCTTTCTTACAATGCGGGAGAGAGCATTTTTTTTGTATGTAGTGGCGATATTGAAAATTTCCTAGACATTAAGCTCCAACAGAAATCGGAATATAAAGTTCAAATCCATCTGCACGTGTATTCTTCAAGCATGGGAGTGAATTTTGGAGTAAGTGAATTTCAATTAAAAATATTTGCAAATTTTAAAGATTCACTCTTATAGTTTGGTTGTTATTATAAATCATATGGCTCTGATACATCATTTCTCTTAGAAGAACGCCAATGCCTGGATTTTCCAAGTTTCACAACATTGTCTCGTAAGTGAATTTCAATTAAAAATATTTGCAAATTTTAAAGATTCACTCTTATAGTTTGGTTGTTATTATAAATCATATGGCTCTGATATATCATTTCTCTTAGAAGAACGCCAATGCCTGGATTTTCCAAGTTTCACAACATTGTCTCAATTGTAAAATAAAAGCATATAGAATACCCTTCAAATTATGTTTGCGTAAAATGGAAATTCTGATCACATGATTATCAGCAAGATCGTCAATTTTAGATTTTATACGTTCTCTAGACTTTCAGCTAGTTGACAGCTGACAGGAATTACATCGCCATAGAATATTGAAACTTAAAAAATCCCTGCAATAATATGTTTTGCAAGTCATTTTGCAAGAGAATCGTATTGGAAATGAAACATTGGTCTCCTCATTTGTTCTCACTTTCCCTTTTGTGCCTTTTTTGGCTGTTCAAATGCGTTTAAAGTTTTCTTTCCATTGCTTGACCTGTGAGGATAGGAGGAAGAACTTCAGTTGTGAAAAGAAGACTGACTCTTTCATTGCCCTCACCAGGCAATCTGCAAATTAATTGTACATCAAATAAAAAAGTAAGGGTGTTTTTTTGGAGCCTTTCACTTGAAAGGCCACAGCCAGTTAAAACGTTTTCTCTGTCGAAGGAGTTGATTAGCTTATCAAAATTATTAAGAAATGATTTTGACTCTTTAAGACGTGTTAACCGGTGCTGAGTAGGAAAAATGTGTGCAAATTGGTGGTAAGCTAAATACATGATACAATGGCAACAGAGTTGGGGGCTCTTTCTGACCTCTATAAGTTCACTTTCTTCTTTCGATTGCTCTTGAAGCGATAGGTGTGTACGGATGACAAATTTATTTTTGGTGAACTTGTTTCCTGAAGAAAGGAGGTGTTACATCCCTAACTTTAACTATGTTTTACTTTTTACTTTTGAAGTAAATAGTAGATTCTTATGCATGACTCAATGATTTAATGTTAGGAAAAATCAATGTTTTCATGAGTTAGGTTTATTTGACTAAAATTGACATGTGTTCAAAATTTGTCAAGGTGTGATGATTTCATATAAGGATTATGAAATGATTAATAATACACTAATCTTGAGTTGGTGAATGCAAGTCACATTCAAGGAACAGTTTCCGCCCTCCGAGAAAAGGAGGGAGAGCATCATCGGAGAGAAGGGAATAGATATAAGGAAAATGATAGTTTCAAGCCATCTTAAGTCTTGTGTAGGCGCAAATTGGTCGAACCTACTTGAGTCGGGTGAGTGATACTCAACTCTCTTGGTCTAAGTTTACTTCTCGACTCGACAAGTTGTTGATGTTGTTTAAAGTCTTTTCCAAGTTGTTTAACGTCAACCTAGTCGTTTTGGGATAGTGACGTCATCAAGGTTGAACTTTAGATGTTTTGTGAATGAGACAACTTCCTGTCGAACATGTTGCTTCTTATGTCGTAATCGAGTTTATGAGGTGACCTCATTAGCGTAATTGGTATAATTGATATTTTGTGTTATATATTATATGCGAAAATTATAATTCTTCGCTAACAAGAAATAACATATTTATAAAAATGTGATAACAAGTAAATTGTTTTGATGGTATCAATATGAGAAATGGTGGTCAACACTTATATCAAGGCGTAGTATATCTAGGTCGCCAACTTATGTTTTTCCACCTTATAATAGCTTGAAAGATTTAATAGTTGTTAAAATATTAAGTGGTTCATTAAATGGCCTTATTTAGCCACGGGTTAGTGTATTGCTTGACTCCTAGCAATGAAGAGCATATCCCTTAGAGACGACATAGTTATGTTTAATGTTGCTTGTTATAATGCCAATGGGAACTTGTCTAGTCAGGGCATAACATTTTGAAGGCGGTAGAAGTTCTTTTAATATTTATTTTAATGCTTTTAAATAATAAATATTACACAAAATACGGTGTAAGCTGAAGCTGGGAGTAATCGTGACCTGCTGAGTGGTAATTGGTTTCTATAACCGTTTCTTGCTCTAATCCTCAGCGTTTTTGTAACCGTTTGGGAAAAAACGGATTAAGGGGGAGTTAATTTCAGTAAGGGGGAGAGCTCCAGAATTGGCCCCAACACCCCCACTTTGGCACAAGTTGGGGAGAATATTTCACAAAGGTCTGGGATTCGGCTTTATGTTTTCCATGGACAGTTTCTAAAACCTTTTCAAACTAATTCATTTTGTGCATACCCTGCGATCATATCACTTTATGACATGACATCTCTTGGAGATCTGTGACCAAACAGTTTGGAACCATCTCTGTTTCTAAAACCTCATCAACAAGTCATTTTTCTGCATTTCCTATTTGCATGAGACACCATCTCTGTGGGGCATTTCACCAATATTTCATGTGTTGCATCTGCACCTCAATACTTGCGCATACATCTCAACCAGAGCAGGGATCGAGCCATTCTTTGGCAATATATTGGATATTAGCAACGATGGGAAAGGAAAAAAGAGAATTACTTACAGCGCACTCCCTCAATGTTGAGTTTAAGAGAGAATGTTACCTCTAGCAAAGGAGGCTATCATACCAGCGCTCCTGCACCCATTCACAAAAGGGCTTATGGGTGTCAAGATATGGGCACAAGAATGGCAAAATCCATTCGTCTGAGCTTTCCTCAGTGGAGCTAGAATATTGATGTTGAGAAGTTCGATACTGCATCATTTCGTAATACAAAATGCATGACAGCAACAGCTGGGAGTCAACAAGAGAGTGAAAAGAGAATGGAGTCAAATTTAAGAGAGAATGTCTTGGACAAGAGCAGAGAGTAGCTTCCATGAGTTCTCTTCCATGCAAGTCAGTCACAGGCATGTTTCTTTCCTTGAATGATAAACTCCTTTATGATTTGCAAGTTAACTTGTAGTACCTCTTCTTTCATTCAAGTGATTTCTTTGAGATGAAAGATATTAATGGGCTATTAGAACCTAGAAAGGGAGGAAGATTGATTTTAATATTTAGTATGCAAGTAATCTTTCTTTTCTATATAAAGGGATTAGTCTTTTCTTTGTTTGTGTACACGCTTACATTGTAATGATAACGGATTATCATAACCTATAGTGAGGAGGTGATTTCGTAACCTTTCCATGCATGAATCAATATTAGCTTCTTTGAATCTCCAAGATGAGATAGTTTAATTTAGAGATTGCCTTGGAATGAATTAGATGCTTTGAGGCAATTCAGGTACGTTATCCTCAATACCTCCTTGGCATAGTCGAGTTTGGGGATGAATCATGAGAACCACCTTTGTTGTTTATGAGTTTTGCATGTCATTTTGTAAAACTAATCCAGGAGTATAGGCAAACCAAGAATATGGAAATTTAGATAGCCTATTGATTAACAACTTATGTTATGATTTCTCAGGGGAGAGAGAGTAATCTAGGAAATGTAAGATATTGATCTTGAAACCCTTATAGGACTTATTTTATTGCTAAGTGCACATAAGACATAGGTAGCCCAAGATTGGGTATCACTGGAATGATTTACCTCAAGGTGGGACATAAGGAGAGATTCGTAACTCAATTCAATATGACAGTGGTAAACTATTAAGATTGATAAAGGTTTAAACTTAATAAAGGAAGTTATATATGAGTTCATAACTTAACCTAGGTTGAAAGTCAGTGGACTCAAATAGACCAAGGGGTCGAAGATAGATTATTATCTTTTAAAAATCAAACCTTTTAAGGGTTGAAAGATTGACTTAGATCCAGACTAATGATATGAAATGATAGCATTCTTTGAGATATTATATTGGGAAGGAAATACCTTGAATACTATGTTTATTCATGTACGTAAAATGTGAATTCAAACAATGTCAAGTGGTCTAGGAGAGACTAGAGGCATTTTGTTCTTATGGTTAGTTACACTTATGTTATTACCTTTGGAGAAAAAAAAATAAAAAAAAAAAGAGGGTCGATATTCCGTGAAATGGGTTAGAGAAGCTAAACCCTAGTATTGAAACATGAAGGATATAGGAAATACATAACCCTTATGTCGGATATGACATTGTATAAATATATATTGATTGATAGTGAAAGGTTGAGAAAACCATAGATCAAGACAAGAAGTCTTTATAATACCTTAAGAGATTCTACGATAATGTCGAAACTCGATTTGACGCATCAAGATGTTGGGTATTGAATCTTGAGAGTAAAATGACAGGAAGTCAATAACCCTAGATATTGCAAGGATGCAATAAGGGACTTTTAAAAGGGTTGAAATACCTAAATCTTTACATAGAATGAATATCCTAGATTAAGGATTAGTTCTAAGTCAGATTGACTAGAAGGGATTTTCTTTAATGACTAGTTTGAGTCTAGAATACCAAATAAAGTAAGAAAAACTATAGGATGAGATAGTTTCTAAGACGAGTCAGAGGTGTGTGTCTAGATGGAACGACCAATCAGAATGATCATACTTAGCTAGAAGGGATCTAGAGTTGTATGGTCGATTGAGTTTTGTAGTACACATTACTAGGACTCAGATGGTGAAACTGGCAGTTCCTTATATCTATACTCTTCGAGAAGGGCCGGGTTACTTCCAGTTTGGAAGTGCGCGGGGGACCACTTGAGTCCATGGTTGGAGGAAAAGCACTCGGATGATGCTCTCCCTCTGTAGCAATAGACTTTCTGAGGCTTGTGAAGATAGAGATCGACATTCCAGATGCAGTGAACTCCATGTTCTGACTTATGATAGAAAAATCTATGAGGTAAAACTATTCTTTATGCCAAATTTATTTTATGTGATATAAATGAATTATGTAAGGAATTAGCTTGATTCTAGTTATGATTACATGTGAATTCAAGTTTGAATTTATCTGGAAAAGTTGTACTTTATTCTTGTGCTTATGCAAATGTTTTCCTTAAAAAAAAAAAATTCTCTCTCATGTTTACTAAGTTGTTTTACCTTCTAGTAAATTCTTGAGATTACTTGAGTATTAAGAAGAGGGTTGTTACAGGAGGGCTGTGTTATGACAATCATATGCTTGAAAACTTAGTTCTCGTAAATTATGGCGAGTATAGTATAGTGGCCGGTAACCCATGTTTTTGGTTTGCATACAAAAAATACACGTTATGGATCACAGCAATTGCAGAACCAATGCAGAAAAGACAGCGATAACGACTAACCATTATCATTCTTAAGCTAGTTGTGGAAATTTGCTTATATATCCTGAGAATTTTTGGAAAGCGGGGTCAAATAATCAATGCCCAATTTAAGAGAATTCTATTTCTATTTTGTGGAATTAAGTTATGTGTTTCTTCAATGAAATAATAGAAATGGTAAAATGTTGTAACTTCTGAAATAATAATGGCTGCCGTTGCTGGGCTTCTGTAATGATCTATAGGGTAAAGTGCTGGGATTTGGTTGCAAATTGTCAGTCACCTAGAAATCATTTATTTCAAATATGCTAATGGATGATGTAAGCCTAAGATGGATATTATAGAAGCCCTCACATTTTCTCTCTCATGAGAGAGATGTCAGGCCTAAAGAAAAACTATTATTGTTTTTTCTATGGTTGGGGTAATATTATAAAACTCTACTGTGGGTAATGACTTGACTTGGTGCCTTAAGGCACTAGGATCACGACTTTCTAGATTGAATCGGTTAGTATCCTTGGAATTTACAAGAGGTTGCGCCCCTTGGGGATGTGGGTATATCACATTTGAAAGATTCTCAAGCAAGAAACAATGAGATTCATGCCCATACCAATAGAGACTCTCCTCTTCTATACTTACCAATTTACTTTGAAATTGCAGATCAGAACTTTATTATAGTAGCCAAAGGTAAATGCAACATTGATCTACTCATGATAGCAACTTATTTGATATTCGTAGTTAAGATTCTCAAAGTATGAAGTCTGAATGCAGATCTACTTGAAGATTAAATTAAATGAGTTTTGAATATATTTTTTATTTCATTAACACCAAACCCTTATTATTATGAATTGTATAGTTTGATGTTCAAACTAGTGTTTGCATCCACGAGGTTAAATATATCAAAGCTAAGTTAGAGTGATAAAGTATGCAAATTTTAGAACATGATCAAGTAAGACTATCATGTTCTGATCACTTATGTTAAAACTTACGTTTTTTTAACAAGAACAATTCCAAGGTCCTTGTTCTCCTTTCCCAATCTCAAAACTTCTATCTCTAATGCCTTGTAATGTGTAACCTTCTATTTAAGATTGTAATAGTTAAATCGGGTGTAGGCCAAGGCTCCTTTGGACGATTCTTCCATGTCAACCTGCCAACTTTCAATAATCGTAATCGCCTTTTGAAATCATGTTAGCCAATATCCCCATGCACATGTTAAGACCTATTGGTTAAGCACTTGATTACTCCTACCACTCACATATCAGCCATAAGACTACTCATTCGAGGTGCATGAAAATACTAATACTCTTAGATAGATCTAAAATCTATCAATCAAAACCTGATAAAACATTAATCACATATATGTACAAGACATAAAACATCCTATACCAAATATAGGAAAACTTCACTGTATTAATTCTTCAATATCGAAATATTACAATTATAGGATTGATACAAACTTTGCCCTTATCAACTCAATTATAAGTGAATTTCTCTAAATCTACTCCAACTTAAATCTATATTAAAACTTCATGCAACTAAATATTGAACTCCTAGAAGTTCGCAAGCTCAGAATTCCAATTTCCTCCCCTAAAAGCTAACTACCATTCTTATCCCAAGCAATTCATATTTACATCTTCTAGAAATTCTCTCTAAACTTGGTGTTTATCTCTATTTTTGACACAATTATAAAATAAAAATAAGAACTTATTACAAAAGTGGTGACAACGTTCTTCCAGTGCAATCTTGTAGTCTTTCAACTCAAAAACCGAAGAAATAACAAACCATTGAAATTCTGGAAGAGCAAGCTGGAAATTTCTGGTGCAACATCCAATCTGCCTCTTCAAAATTTGCTATCACTGCGCTCTCGCCTTCATGACCATGCTGTGTCGCTCTGGAAACTTGTGCAGCTACATCATCTTTGTCATCCTTAAGGCTGGCGAGCTAACTCTCCATCACTATGTAAGTAGATAGCATATTCAGGGCATTCTTGATTATATCTTTGATCATGGCGCACAACATTATGGGAAGCTCCTTTAGCTGTTCCGTAGCTTGGTGTGCACTTTCTCAATTTCTTTCATTTGTGCTTGCACCTGCGCATCAACACTATCGGCATCTTCATCTACAATGCCTTATTGTTCCAGACTGTCATGTAGAGCATTGAGTTCGGGCTCGAGGCGCGAGCAAGGCGCTAATCCATTGATGCCAATGCATGGTGCTGTCCACAATCTTCCGCCCTTGTGCAATATCGCTATCAAAATGTGTTGGCAACTCACTTAAGTGCTTCAAAGAGCTGAGCAAGGTGGTTAGCGTAATCGCAACTAGGTTGTCGTCATACACGTTCTCCGCCACCAATATCATCACCTCCTCATCTTCCTCACAGCGGTGCCCACAGCAGGTCACCCAAGCAAAACTCCCTTCGACGCATCCAGTGATTGGGGGAGGCAATAATATCTTAGTGAAAGACAAGATTATAAATAAATAATAATATAATTAAGCAATATATATTTGGATGTGTAAAATTCTTTTAATATATACATAAATTATGATGGATATTTGTGAATAATAAGGTTGGAATAAAAATTCTTATGATTAGAAGGGTAAACGCATCATATTAGTTTGTCTACACTATTCTGCAATATGTTCTTTAATTTGAAAAACTAAATGATTATATATAATTTAGTTAGAAGAGGTTACAAAAGGATAATTCATATTGTGGAGGTGGTTCAAAGATCATATGTATTGTCAGGTTGGGGTGTCGTGAGCAACCTATATTTCATACCTAGCCTTTATTCACATCAAAGAGCACATCCCAAAGTCATGGAGGTATAATGTTGTGTTTTTTGTTGCATTTTCTCATTGTTTATGACTTCAATTGCTCTATTGGAGGTACAATTTAGTTTGGATTGGATGCGTATGTTTCAATGCATTCCTCCTTGTTTTGGTCCAAATTTAGCTATTTTTTAATCTCAAAATTACGGCAAAAATCAAAATCAAAACAAAATGTTCTATTTTTTTCAACTTGCTATCTAGCCCCACCCAATTCAATTGGGAGAAAACATTGGCCTTTAGCTAACTCATTCTTTTGTCCATTTGATTCAACCTAAATAGTCACAAAACACTCTCTGAACATCTCGTCTACCTTTTTCAACCACCTTATTTCCTTTCTCACCCATCACAACATCTCTTTTGTTCTTTACAACACTACCTTAAACATTCACCAACACTTAATAAAAGTTTACTTAACACTTGATCCAAGCTTACCAACACCATCATTTCTTTATCCCCTCTTCCCAAAACCTTCCCTTGTCTGCACAATACCTTGCCTAGACTTCTTAACACTTATCCCAAATCTCCACTATTCCTTTGTTTCCTTTCCCCTATTCTCTTTAACTTTTACCCACCGTTGGCTTTTCTTTTCCTCCTTGTTCTTCTTCCCCATTCATTATAGGGTAAAAGTTCATTATTGTGTCACATTTATAAAAGAAATGACCAACACAAATACAATTTTTTAATGTAAACTACCTAAATGTGACATTTATGTTTTAAATTTAAAATAATACAAACTAGAACTAGCATAGAAACCTAAACCTATGGCACAGTTTCAACTAACAAAATAGTTTCTAGTGAGAGGGTTTTAAGCGAAACGTATTTGGTTGAAACTAGGTAGCTTTGATGTGGAGCATACGTGGCATGATACATGTGGTTGAACATGTTTCAAGCGAAACCTATTTGGTCAAATAGGTTTTGCTCAAAACTAATACAAATAAGAAGAATGGAGCCCATTTCGCTTGAAACCTACTTGTGATGAACAATTTTGCTTAGAACCCTAACATAGTGACCTCCTTAGTTGTCAAGTGACCTCCCCAACACTGCATTTCTTATCATAGATTGGCCACTTTGCACTATTAAATGTTTTCTTAATGATAGATCTTAATCCAAGTTTCATTTGAGTTAATCTATTAAAAACATTTTTTTTATAGTAAGAGAGCTACAATGGTGGAGAGAAATATCACCAATGTTAAGAAATGTTAAGAAATGTAGTGCTACAAGAATTGATAGAAGTTTGCATGTGAGGGGCACCTATAAAATTTTGTTTGTCATTAAGGAATAACTTTTTTATGACATCATAGTTATGATAAATGGAAAAGAGAGAAGTTAATATAAACCAAGTTGATATATCTTCATCTAATTGTAAATTCTCATTCTATTTAAAATTCAAGTTTAGAAAGTATACATGCATTAGAGGTCACTAAGGTGTAGAATTTGTCCTTCGTTTTCAATAAAAATAAGATTAAATTTTCCATGTGATGATAAAACATAATTTGAAGGAGTCACTCAACTTGTACCTCACATATACCACATAAAAAGGTTGAACAATAGTTTTCATTATATTCATTACCTAAATAATAGCCCTCACACTACTCACACTAATCTTGAATATTTTTTGGTACATGCATATCAATTACATTCTATCCAAGAATAAATTAATGGGTTAAGGAGGAGAAAGATTGATATTTACATGATCCTCACTAAGCACGTGGTGGTTATGTCCATGAAAATAAAATAACCATTTAGATGCCCTAGTTTCTCACTCTCTTAAACATGAATGAAAAACTTGATTTAATTGAGGTAGATCCAAAATCTATTTGTTCATGAATCTACTTTTATTTATACTTTTAAGGAATTTCATGTTTTAAGGCTCTCACTTTAGCACAAGTGGGAAGGATGCTAGCAAAGGTTTTGGAATTTGTCTTTATGCATTTTAATTACATTTGCTTTCAAGCTCCTAATGCATTTTGATAAATCCACTTTATGTATATCATTCAATTATTACATTCCATGAAGCCATCTTCTTAGAGGTATTTTGTCAAACAATTTGCATACCTTGTGTATGCTTCCAAAGTTTGCACACACATGTGTGTTTGTATTTAGAGTTTAGGATTTAATTTTTTTGATGTCTAGATTTTTTCTAGATTTATTCATTTTATTTTTTAACAAAAAATATCTACCATACAAGATAAAATAAAAAAACAAAAAAATAAGGTATTTAAGAGAAAAATAAATTGATCTTTCTTAAATCTAATCTAAAAACTAAGGAGGTAAATCTAAAATGTCTCAAGAAAAAAATATTGGTCAAACCTTAATTTGGTGGGTCACCATCCAAGGCACCTCTATTCATTGGCCAAGTTGTTTTCTAGTTGCATAGTTCCCTTTAGCTCGAAGCCCAAGTCACCATCCAATGCAACATAGTAGAAATGAGGACATCAAGGACTTGGGTCTACATTCACATACATAATTTAGCCTCTCCATTTGCCAAATGTATCACCAATGTGATATTACAACATCAAATATAGATATGAACAAACAAACATATTCTTTATATTATAATAAAAAGAGTATTTGAGAAAGCTTCACAAAGATTTTATAATCTCTATGATTTAATTGAATACTAATGCATAACACTCAATCTACGAAGTGTAGCACAAAGAATACAATGCATCCTTAAAAATACACCTAATGTTCAAGGAGGCATTCATGTTAATGGAAGCTCTACATTTAAATTTTCTCATTTAGTGGATTGCAATATACATTTGCAAGAATATGTAAAGTTAAAAAATGTAATTTTATACCCTAGGTGTATTACACAAGAGGGTAAACCATTTTATCTCTTTAATGTTCTTCTCTTATAATTAACCAAAAATAACCAACCATTTGTCTATATTTTGATCTTCAATATATGATATTTGGACTTTTCAATACCATGGCACGGACACAAATAAAATTTGTAGTTTTTAGTCAATGCAATTAATCCCATCATCAACACATATACATAATCAACCACAAGACCAATACCCAAATCGACGCTCCCCATGAGATCTCATACTTGCATTTGATTAGGTATTCACAAGGTTCTTAACACACAAGTGTAGGTCACTAGACATAGTGCTACAAATCCCTATAAAGAGGTGTTTTAGGATGCTCTTGAGATTATAAAAATTCATAGAATGACAGTGAATATGATTTATAGCTCCCAAATGTAACTTATGCCTTTTCACGTCCTTATAGAGTATGTTTAATATATTCCTATCTATGCATTGATCCATGATATTGAACACTATTGAAATTATGGATTTGTAGGGCATAGAGGTACATTGGTGGTTTATAGCTTACAAAGGTGTGAATAAATCCTATATAATGAGTCTATCATAGAGTTGTAGGGTTGGGATGAATATAATAAAATTACAAGGAGGGGAGATGGATCCATAACTCAAGGTCATAGGATGTAGAAGAAAGATGCCACTTTGCACGGGAGATGTGTAAGTATGCGTGAAACTTTAAATTCTATAGATAGTGGTGAATTATGGGCTTGTAGTATTCAAAATTATGGACAATTTGCACAAGAATTTTAGAGATGCAAATGAAACCTATTGCCTACCAAATGTAGTTCTTGTAGAGTCGTGAGGTAAAGAAGTAAGCAAAACATACAAATGAGTACCAAAGGTACAAATTTATAATATTTGATGAGGTACATGAACATGAGATAATGATGCATTTTCTAAGGGATTCGTAAATGTGCATACAAAGTTTATAGTTTGCCAAATGAGACTATTATAGAGTTGTAAGGTAAGGATGTAGTTTTGTATTGCAAATGCAAACAGTTTAGATAAGTCCACAATAATAAGCATTCACATGGTGTGGGACTAAAGTGGAAGCACACAACCGTATGAGAAAGATAAAAATGTTCATCTTATAGCTATAGTAGGGTGCAATAATGATAACTAAGGGGTAGTTTATAATATATACAATATGCAAATTATCTCTATAATTTTCCATTTTGTAATTTATATGCTCAAGGGGCTTGGAGTAGAAAGCAACATATTTAAAGATATATCTTAAGTTTAACATCCCACCAAGGGATAAGCATAGATTTAGTGCTTGAAAATTTGAAATTTGACCTCTAATCCTCATATTTTGAACATCATGACATACTATGGGGAATTATGGAAAATCAATAAGATATGAAGCAAATGAATTATGGAGCTTATGATAATGAAATATAGGATCAATAGTCAATAAGAACCCAATAAAGGATAAGGGGAATAATAAAGGCATGACAAATGTATATTTTGGGGATAGATAAACACAATTAATACTAAGTATGGTTAGCACATATTATAATCATAAGTATATCATGTTAGAATCCAATACATAAATCATGAATAAATTATATCCCTATTCAATCCCTAATAACATGCTAAACATAATCATCATAAGAAATTGTGACATTGTAGGAAACATACATGGGTGGCCCTTATATCCCCTCCCCTAAAATTTGTCTTGTAGAATTAAAAAGGGTACCAAAATAACTACACTCGATATAAAAATATTAGCATAAATAAGCAACTATAAAGTTTAATAATCTCTAGAACAAACACATAATATAAAACTACTTAGTAGAAAATCATTTTTTGTAAGATAATCGACTCAAAAGCATTGCTCTTCATAATTAAATCAATTATTTTCAAAGGTATTTAAGCATTAACATGTTCTATAAATTAAATAACTCTTGTGAAGATGTAATCAATCCATAAATTTCCTCATAAACATATAAGTCATTCAATTACATCATAAGTATAATGATAGAAGGCTCACCACCCAATAGGACCATACCATACATTTATAAAACACCCCTTGGATTAGAACCAAGAACTTCTAGTGTTATCTTTCTTATGCACCTATTCATGGCATTATCTCATGCCTAGATTGCTCCTACATGCTTATGATTATTGCTTTCACCATGCCAATTACATTGCATCTCTAGGACCATTCTCACCTTATGAATTGACCATATTAGAAGCAACCTTGTACCTTAATTATCTCTAGCTCATATGTTTTCACACATATCATTCTATATTACATTTATTTTACATGATATATTCACTTACATGCTTATACACTTACTTTCTCCTCTGATTCGGGCTACATGTATGTTGTATGCACTAATTGGATGGGGCATAAATAATCACTTGTTCATTCCTATGTTAAAATTTTAGTAGTGAGTTATGCTAAATAGGGACTCATCACCAAGACTAGATATATCTTAATCACATCACATTGAACCACTTAATATGTTGGATGTGTCATTATACTATTATCAAATGGAGAAGAATTTCATAGTGAAAGATTGGAATTGCATCATCTTTTGGGATAACTAATGTTTTTTCAATGAAAATAGTTCTAACTTAGAAAACATTTATAGCCATAAAACTAGTGAATGCCATGGTATCTATGTAGATTGTAGCATTTGGCAAAAACTGTTTCAATTTTTAGTGCATTAATATTTAATTTTTGGTGTTTAATGCTCATCATTTATGATTTATAATTGTAGTAAGAGGCATACTTATGATGCATATTAGTGAGAGGCATATATACTACATATGATTTGAAATATTATTTTTTAATTGATTTTCTTTAGTTAGCATGAATTGAATAAAATTGAAAATGGATACATAAATTATGGGATTTTTTTGTATCTAATTTTGCATCATGCATTTATAAGTTTTTAAAATTATATGTGAACTTACATTAAATTAAATTTGGTTTCAAAATTAAATGTTTTTTTAATTATGCAGGTATTTAGACATGGATAATCAGGCTTCTCATTAGTCTAATCAATCTAACAATCATGCTCGTAGAACTAATTTGTATTTTGACACCATTCAAAGGTTGCATAATGCATTGCATTGTCTAGACCAAACTATACATAATACCCCAAACATGTCAAATAAAGATAGATTGGTCACTATCCGAGATGAGATTACATGTATGATTGACATCGTTAGATCATTCAACCCTTATGATGATATTAGCATTCAGTAGTTCTATGTTTCGCTTTCTACGAGTGTACTAGCCATGAGAAATGGTCATCCATTAATAGGCGAGTTTCATTAGACATGATTCATAGCATGTCCCCATTTTATATGGGATGAGACAAAGTGTGAGGCTATTTGACCACGAGGTGCACGGATCCAGTTGTGGGTCCATTTATTTATCCTAGATGGTTGACAACTCATCATAGATGGCCTCATAATGATGAGTTTCCACTATACTTTTGTAAAAAATTATATGCAAAGTTTCATTTACATTTAGATGTTGATTATACATCTATCCCTACACATGATAGACAAAGGGAGAGGTAGGGAGAGGGAGGTTTGCTGACAAATCTCAATGCAGACAGACAGATTTATCACCACCCGTGAACAAGAGAGCATTAGTTGGACCAAACCTTTTGGTTCTTCCAAAACGTTTGAAATTAGGAGTAGTTGCAGAGCCAACACTCACCCCCTCTAGATGTGGCATTTTTCAAAGTATAGCCACTATTGTTGGTGAGGTTGATCAATTGACATCTGATCATGTTAGTAGATATATGTTACATTCATGGGTTAACATTCCTCCCATTGAGGCCACATCGACCACCTATGATCCTTTCATTCTTGCTAATATAGTATCACCACATGATCTGGCAAATATGACTGGAGAGGATGATTTGCGTAAGTTAAGCACATGCCTCACCCATGATCTATTTGATGCATACCAGTTAATTAGTGCAGAGTATGGGATCCCACTTGATGTTGTGTCTACACATATCAAACACCATGTTGATAAAGAGAGGGGCCATGGTCAAGCAGTTGCACAAGGTTTAGGGGGGCATCAGGATGTTATAGTTGATTCTTCAACCCCCCATAAGGATGTTCCTAATCAGGTTGAGGTTACAATCGATTTTGTACAAGGATCATATAATAAGGTTCTAGACTTGAAACCATCTACAAGAATTGCCATGTCCCCTCATTCTTTTGAGATCAATGGGATTGGGAGGGCCATCAATGCTACAAATGAGGTAATAATATAATGGAAAATTTATATATTTTACTTGATTTTATAATTTTTAGGTATATCAACATAAAATGAATCACATGTGAGCTGACTCTTGATTGAAATCACATGTATCAGGTGGTTGATAACATTTCACAAAGAGTGCCAAGCTTTGGAGATTTATAGTATGTTGGTGATTCGATGCATCATCATGAGGTATAAATCACCTAACTATTAAGTTCACAAAGTTTTACATCAAGTAAATTTTTAATATTTAAACATGTACAAACAAAGTTTCTCTACCACAAGTTTTCTAACTTTACATGCATGCACATGTCATAGGTTCCAAGATCAGATCATGCTTCTATTCATAGTCCTGTCCAACATCCTCTACATGATTTAGGTGGATGTCAGGTGAAGGTCTTATATATAATTTAAATTAAATAAGTTACATTATATGGATACCTTTCATATTTTTTTCAAAATTTTATAAATATATAATCAAGTGCATGCATGCAGATATAATTTTATGTGCTTGGATGTGTACTTTCATATGTAGGGCTCAACATATGGTTCAAGGTAGGGCTCATGACATGATTTTAGTATTCTCGGATAGAGTGAGGCTTAGTCCATCCATAGACATACATGTTCTTTCTTTGAGTCATGTTTTCTGATATTTACCGTATGCTCACACACTTACGTATTTTGAACATTTTATGTGATATATATTTATCATGTATATGTACTTGTTTATCATGCGTGCATATGTATGCACATTTAAATGTTTAGTTGTAGACTTATATCTATCTATTTTCTTAAAACAATATATATGATTCTTATCGATTCGATTATATCCTTCATGAACACATGTTATATTTTTAACAAATTTATTAATTTCTTCTTTTTATTACAAAATAAACTTTGTTAATTCAATAAATAGTAATTTTATATATATTAATATAAAATTGATATAAAAATTTATAATTTATGTTGTTAATTTAATACAATTTACTAACTAATTTGGTACAAATAAAATTTAGATCAAAATTTCTAATTCACTAATAAAAAATCAAATATTAAAAACGTAAAGTATATCATAACATGACTTAAATATAAATAAAACATGCCTCTTTTAAAGAATTTATGAGATTTCAATATAAAATTTAACCATAAGGTCAAGGAACAATAGTGTTAAGATGTATACAACATACATAATATCTTACATAACCATTGAAAGTTAAAAATAATAATCCTTCCCATCAATTTGTCCATATGATAATTCATCAAGTATCCCACCAAATATACACCATGATTCGATATATTTATCATGTAGGTTCCATATGTGAGGAGAGGAAGCATGGATTGAGATGTGTGATTATATGATTCTCATTTGCTTGTTCACATGGATTGCATGTAAAGATCTTGATGTTTAAGAGCTATTCACTACTTTACATATGTACTGTAATATTTATTCATGAGATAATATTTTGAGGTTGGTTTTTATCTCATGTGTGTTTTACTAGGTTACATCTTGTGTCATCTTGATGGTATGTTTTTCTATTCTTTTCCATTATAGATTTTGAATACTTGTTTCTATAACTTTCTCTCATGAGGTTATGTGGAAATAGTTCTATATGCCTACAAATTTCCTATCATTTGGTTTCAAAGCTTGGTTTTCATGTTATGGAAGAACTCCAAATTATTGGTAACCCTTGGAAGGATTATATTTTATGCATATTTAAATCCATTGCTTTGCAATAGAAAAATGAAAACATTTTCAAGGTTACATGTATGTTTGCAAACTTGGGGTTGTTGCAATTATGGTGTTTGATGGAGATTTGGAAAGTGAGTTTTCTATTTGGTCTTTTTATGTGAGGGTTTTAGGGTTGATATTTTTTTGGAGACCTCTAGGAAAAAAAAAACCTCACCGTTGAGTCGATAAGACCCACAAACCTATATTTACATATATGGTACTATATATGTTGGTAAAAATAATTGATCATTTTTGGGGCCGTAGAGAAATTTGGCTTGATAGAATTATATATAGTCAATATGACCATATTAAATGGAAGAGTTGAAAAATACGAGTGCAATCTAGTTACTAGTCTATCAATAGGAAAGAAGTAAAAAAAATCAAATAAAATTCTAGAATTTTTTTAAATAAAAAAATATTGTGTCAGTGCATGCTAAATTTAATAGAGAGATGCAATGCAAGGCACTAATAGGTAGTCATATGGAAAAAAAATTCCTAATGGGGACCCCCCGTCACATGATGGGCCCAACCTATTGTCATGACCAACCTGTGGGGGTTGCACCTAGTGTAGTGGCATCACCCATTTTTTTTTCCATTAAGCCACCATTGTCCAACCGCCAATACTTAGCTCACCAACCACCTTTATGTAGTTAATTTTCATAATGGAATAATTTATTTTTTGGATACATCATAACTTTCTTCCCAAGTGTTATATTGTTGACTTCTTATAGTCAACAAAAATCTCTTTTCAAGCACTACATTATGGTATCAATGGGGTTTTTATATATATTTTTTGTTTTGGATAGAAAATAACATATGAAATCTATTGAATAATAAGGCTAGGAAGTGGCTGATGAAATGCTCAAAATGAAGAATGCCTATGAGAAAAAGTTTGCTTGTTTTGAAGGAAAGTTGGATAAGGTTGTGGAGGTCAGCAAACATGCCATGTGCAATGAGGCTATGGGTTTGTGTCTTTTGAATAATAAGGCTAGGAAGTGGTTGGGGGACAGTTCTAGAACTAAAGATGTGGTGGTTGAGGGTGGTGTGCAACATAAAACAGTTGAGGGTGGTGTGCAACATAAAACCACTAGTGATACCGGGCCTTCTACTTGTACCCGCAACAAGACCAAACTCAATGCAAAGATTGGCATTCCTGCTCATGAAGTGGTGGAAGTTATGAATTTCCATCAGAAAATTATTGATAGTGATCTTGAAGCTGTGAACATTCTAAATAATCTTTAGTGTGCTTCCGTTTTTTGTGCCTTTTTTTGGTTGTCTGTTTGTTGGTTTTTGGCTGCTTGTTCTATTTTTTATTATATGATGAAGCAATGGATTATCTTGTAAAGGGTTTTGAGGCCCCTTCAAAACCTATTTTTCCTATAATCAAAAACATATGAAATCTATTTTTTCTTTCAATAATTGGAGAGGTCATATCTTATGCATATGGTGTCAAATTTTAGAATTCTTATAGCTAAAACAAAAAAAATCTAAGCACTTTACAATGGACTAGGTTTGTAAATGTTGTTATGTGATTTGCTCACTTACATTTATGTTTAGGCTAGTTATTAGCTCCTTTAACTATGATAACTTGTGTTTTTGTATCAAATCAAATTGAGATGATTTTTTGTTTGAGTCAAACAAAAATTTCATGTATGCATATGATTATCCATGTTTTACATTTATGTTTGAGCTATTTATTAGGTATATTAAGAGACCTTTATTAGAGTGTGTCTCTCATAGTTGCATTGGAGTATTTTCCCCCATCTCCCCCTCTTTATGGATCCACTGGTGATTCATATGTGACTACTATAAACAAAATGAGTTGGGGATTTATGGGTTGAGGATGAACCTAAGTGTACCTTTGTTTTTGGAGTTCTACTATTGATGATTTAGTTATTACATGTTTGTCTCAGGTTGTATGGGATACATTTATTGTCACATACTAATTTATTTATTCATGAGCTCTACATGGTTTGAGACCACCATTCCCCTCCTCCCCCTTAGGTGACTTATTTGAAGTCACATGGTGATTGTAATGTGAAACTTATGAAATTTTTGGATGCATATTTTTTTATATTATTGTGACTTTTATTTGATTAATTAAGCCAACAACTTTGAAATTATTAAAGTTATTACTTAATTGAATCTTGAAATTATCCATTTTGTCTCAAGGAATAGTTATTGCGACTTTTGTTTCAATTTTGAATTATTTTTTGGTGGCCACCATTGAATTTTTTTATCTTTGTATATGATTTTTCATTGGTTGATTTTATATAAAATTTCTTGTTTTGAGGCTTTATCAATGGTTGTTGTTATTGATATGTGTGTAGTAATGTGAACTATGTGAGACTTTCATACTCATGAGGGGTATCTAAGAGGTTGTATGGGGGGAGTAGATGGTCTAGGGAATTATTGTAAAAGGGGTAAATGAGACCAGTATGAGATGGTTGTAATTCATTTCCCCCTAGATCTATCTAATATGCTATGTGAAGGGTTCCTCGGGGAGGACCTAGAGATCATCACTATGTGGATATGTGGCATTGTGATATTATGCATTCTTTGAGAAGTTTAGACACCAAGAATCCTCATCCCATTGTGTGAGTTCATGATGTGTTCAATGTGAATTTAATGGTATGTGATGTGTGAGTATTGATATATATTGATGAGATGTATATGGGCATTGAGATATATTATTGAAATGTCAAAATTGTATAAATAAGTATTGATATTTGTTAATAAGATGTCAAATTTTTTTAATGTATGTGATGTGATTTAATATATATGTAGTTAAAAGAAGTGGTATGTGTTCTACCATACATTAATGTGACTTGAGAAAAAATTCCTAAGACTCTTTCTACCTTGTTGCATGATATGCTAAAATATATCTCTATTATTCTTAGTCTTGTTTTTAGGAAGAAACAATTGGCTCTACTCTCTTCCCTTAAGGACTTCTAGGATGAAGTTTATACAAGGGGGGAAGGGTGTAAGGCTACCGATCAATTTTCCATAATGCATCAAAGGGATCTTATAGTAGCTGGTAACGAATTACCTTGTGCATAGAGTTCACAAATTTTATGGTAGATTTATTTGTTAATTATAGATTATTTTACCTGCATGATGATAATGGATCTAGTGAGCTTAGATTTCATACTTTTTGTGACACAAATGAGTATAGTAATGATTATCTTACTTCATAGTGTGAAAAAGTAATGTTTCTAAAAGATATTAGATATTATAAATGAATGATGTTTGATAAAGTTGTGATTAAGATTAATGGAAATTTTAGTTGTTTGATTCCATATTAAACATGTGGATGTTAATTCTAAATCATGTGACAATGCTAATAATATGAATTACTCGAATACCACAAATAGATAATGAAAGGATGATAAATTGTTGTGGTATATTATTTATGGATTTAAGTAAATAACTTGACCTTAGGAATGGTTACATGGTGAAATCAAATTATAAGTGAATAGTACATTTTAAGTGGAAGTTAAAAATTATATGATTTGTGAGAAGTGTACCCTATATGAATTACTGTTAAGGCAACCTAGTTGTTTTATGATGTGTTATGAGTGAGTTCACGTTACTTCGGTTATATTTACTATGTTTTACTAATAGTTCTAATTGAGTGTGAACCAAGCTTAGACTTGAAGGAATCAAGAGGGTGGAAGCAAGCTTCATATAAAAGAGAATGTTTTGAGTTGAATTTTATAGTATAATGCAATAACTATGGGAATCCATTAAAATGCCATTTTAAGAGGTATTTCTTCTCACAAGTTTTAGTATAATGTTTAATTTAGTTTGGTAATAACGTTCTTTGTGGTAGTCTATTAACTAGTTGCATCTTACATGAGCTAGGTAATTATTGCTCTTCAATTTCTATAAGATGGAATTTATTTTATAAGTTGTTCAATAATTATCCCTATCTATAAGATACCAATTGTTAGTTCCTTTATGGAGACATTTTTGGTTAACTTGTTATAGCTTACTTGTGTTATAAAATTGTGTGCTAACCTGTCTCATGATTAAATCCTATTTGATCCATTCTAACTAACAACCCATGCACCTCAACTATGTTTACCTTATGAAATTCCACATTATTCAAGATTTTATTTTATTATGTTCTCTATTAAATCATACCCTTACATATTTCTATCTTCCACGTTCATGAGATGTGTTGGTGATTCCTCTATCAAATTGTACCTTATCTAATTCTTGGAACATTCTATTAGATGGTTTAGTATCTTCCTATAACGATTTTACCAAATAAATTCACCTATTTTTTATGTGATCATATTTCTATGAAAGATGTATCTTAGAATCATTTAGGAAGTTTCAAACAATATATTAATTTTCCTTCTTTCTCTATTATTAAATTCAAAAGAAATAATTTTATAGGTATCTTTAAATAGTTTAGAGAAGTAAATTTTGATGGTGAAAAATTTACAAGATTTACTATGGTGATTATAATTGTAATTATCCTTGTAATCTTTAGAAAATATGGCCTATATAAAGATTTCAAACAATACAAAATATATTCAAAACTTTATGTGTGTGTGTTTGCATGCTTCTTAAGTATGTTCCTTACCATTATATAATTTATGAAATGAAGCCTTAATGTTAAACAAGTGCCTTACATATTTCATTGAAAATGTTAACATTGTAACTAGATGGAGAAATTAAAATGAGTGTGGCCTCTCGCGATTGTAACCAAATTGACACAAAATTGAGAAGGAAAGGATAATTAAAGATTCACACTAAATGTGATTTGCCTATAATGATTAATAATATACTATTCAACTATACTTTAACCTATTTAATAACTAGCACTTGCACCTAAAAGAGGTTCAAGGATCACACCGATAGATTTTTTTCCACTTAAATAAATTTAGATTTTTCCTTTACAGAAATTGGGTATTATTTGATTTTGGTTTTTTGATGATTTCATATGATATTTTGTAGGATTTTACTATTAAATGGTAGCTGAGCTGAAACTTGTTTCTTGGAAACTCATTAGTGGTTTAATGGCGAGTAAATCATTTCACCTTGATGTTGAATGTGAAAGATATGAAGATCTTGATGATATGAAAGATCTAGGATCACAAGGAATTATTCTTATCTCGCACAATTTTCAAGGTCATACAGGTACTTTTTTTTCCTTTCATCTTTTATCAAAATGGAGAACTCAAACATTCAGACAGGTGATAATCCTTGCGGTGATTTTTTGTTCAAATTAGCTGGTCTTAAAGTAAATAATCAATATTACTCACATTATATATTTTATGATATGGGTGCACATAGGTTGTGGCAAAGTGTGAGGAATTATTCAAACTATAAGCTTTTGAGTTATTTTCTTACCAGATAAACTTTATATGCATGGAAATATCCTGCTTTGAACATTGAGTTGAAAGTCTTCTTGTAGGGAATTTTTTAGAAAGTAATATGGAACAACCAATAATGTAATTACTATAACAGAATTAATTCATTTGTCTCACAAATACTTCATAATTCTTAGTATCTTACACTCTTAAACATTCTACCACATCTTTTGCAAACTCTTTTTTTCCTTGTAAAGTGATTGACAATAATCTTATTGTTTCTACAATCCACAAAAATCTTTGTGTAGCTGTAATATTTAGGTTTTTTGATACCATACTAGAGTGATTATATACAATAGAAATAGAATACACTTTGTTAGATCAAGCCGAATAATTTTAATTTCCAAAATATTAAAAGAATTTTCATACTTATGCATGAACATGAAAGTATCTAAATCTAACTTTAGTATATCCAACATAGGCCAACTAACTACCAAAAAATAGAGCCACCTTGTAATTGCCAAAAAGCCCCATATGACAAAGGTGTATATAATGACAAATTATATGTGTGAATTGAACATTTTTATTTAAAAATGTTGAGAATCACTAGATGGATCTTTACAACAGAGTTTCCCTCAATATCTGGAAGTATTAAGAACATGTGCTTGTAATTTGAGAGATTGCTTGGGGTATAAAGAAAACATGAGTAAATTTGTATAAATTTCATGGGAGGGAACCCATGCCTAGGCCATAAGGTAAATTCATTTGTTTACTTGGTTGAAACTTTTTGAAAAGTTGGTATTATATATGTAGTTTTTCTCATTTCTTTTCTCACTTGTGCTCAATTGTCCTCTCAATTTTTATCATGTACTTTTTCTTTTATTTAAGAAAATTTGTATTTTTTATATTATAGAGAATTTAATTTCATCTCAACAAAGTTTTGGACATGCATGTTTGCAGTTTTTCGTGATGAAGGTTAATTAGTTCTTAAAATTTATGTTACAAAAATATCTTAAAAGTCTCCCCAAAATATCCTTTTAAGAAATAGAGCTTTATCTTATTGTTGGTCAATATTGAAAGGGGGGATGCCTCATGTATTTATGTCCACCATTACAATTATTTTCCAAGTTTTTTGTGTATGGAGAAGCTTCATATCCTCATTAACCTATTGAATATAGACTGCATTAAGGAGATACTTAAGCCTTATATTCAAAATCATCATGACTACATAAAATACTTCTAAGGTGACACATTAAACTTTGCAATCTTGCGATTGAATTCCTTGACCTTTATGACATTTATAATAATTTGAAGTTAGGTGATCTTGCTGGCACTTAATTCTATAGAAATAACAAGTGAATTGGTTATAATCCTTCATGAAGAAATTAAAGATTTACTATTAATATAGTATGTCATGAAAAGTATGAACCAAAAATATCACATGGTAGTACCAAGAGTTCTAGGGTAAATAAATTCATGAGTTGTGTGAAACAAATTGCATGTTATGTATAAGGAAAGTTTTGAAGAAATATTAGTTTAAAGGAGTTAAGTTGAAATTAGAATTATTTGAAGTCTTGAATGCTTGTCTTATGTAAAGTCACTAATAATAATTGGTTTCTAAGTATGAAGGATTTTTCAAGAAATTTCAATATCTAGAGAATGATGATGATACAAAATAACACCTAATGGGTATTGATTCTAGTCTCTTGGCTAAGAATTACTTAGTAGAAACCATGTAATTAAATGTATAATATTTTGATAAAACTTTCAAGTTGTCACTAATCTAGGAAATCATAACTATCATTTTTTTGGCTACCCTGATAAATTATTATGTTTTACTAGTACTAGTGATCAATTAATCTAGTTCTATAAATTTAGTTGTGAACACAAATGATTTAGAAATATCAATTTTATTGTTATGAAATTCTATTTAATTATTTATTAAAATTATGAATAATAGCATCTTTAAAGTCATTAACTATGTGAGTAGATAACTCAATAGTGGTTTGCAGGTACAATTCAACATTATATACATAGATACATTTGAAATGGTCGAGAGTGGGAAAGGAGGCAAGCCTTTGCTGCTGACCGTTGGCACTGGTTCTGGTGTGGTCGACTCTGCTCTCACCGCTGCTGCCCCGTCTGCTCTGGAGGGGTCGCGTGGTCGGGATGGTGGACCGGCTCAGGAAAATGGCATTGGCTAGTTGGGGGTGCAGGAGGAGGTTGGGACTAGTGCGCCTATTCCTGGGCTGCGTGCCCATGCTGGGTCTTTTGCTGCAGTGGCCGGTATGCATTTGCATGCTTCGGGGGGATGGGTAGAGGCGTTTGGCCTCTCCCCTGTGCCCGCTCTTCCCCTGTTGTGGTGTGTGGCTCGGAGGTTACAGAGAATGAGGAAATTTTACAGCAATACAGGTGCAATTTGCAGATTTAATGGTCTATGGCCCTCTTTTCCTAACCTTCACAAATGGGTGTTGGAGTCTTGGAGGCTGCTGGTAGCCAGAACGATTGAGCTCTTCCCTTGTGCTCATAGTTTTTTCATTGTGGCTTTTACTTCTTCTGAGCAATGAGATGTAGTGCTTGATGGTCGGGTTTGGATTTGGGGGGAACATTCCCTGTCCATTAAACCATGGACTCTTACTTCCAATCCCCTTACCGAGCCGCTTAATATCAAGCCGATTTGGGTGCGTCTCTCGAACCTCCCCCTCTAGTTTTGGGAGGATTCTTGCTATGAGGGCATTGGCAATGCCATCGGTCGGTTCCTAAAAGTAGATTCTTTTACCACTTTCATGGGTCACTCCATTGTTGCTCGTATTTTAGTTGAAATTAACATCTCCAAACCCCTTTTTGGAGATGTTGTTTTGATGGTTGGGTACCGGCCTTGGAAGCAACTGCTTGATTATGAGGGTGTCCCCTTTAGATATCGACGTTGCTTCACTATTGGTCACTTGGTTCTTGGCTGTCCTCTTTCGTGTCGTAGAGGCACTGCAACCTGGTGGAAGGACGCTCTTGTGGACCATTTGACTATCTCTGCTTCCCATGTAGATGGTTCGTCTTGGGGGGATGGGTCCTCTCAAGAGGAGGAGATCCATCTTGAGTCTGTTCTGATGGGGGTGGTTGATGTTATTCCTCTCTCGGCTCCCACCTTGACTCCTGCTTACTTGACCAATTCACTCCTATTTCAACTTTGGGTATTCCTTCGATTGTGCCTACTTCAAATTTGTTAGCTCGACCCTCAGGGGATCCTGGTAGTGTTCCTTGTTATGTCTCTTTGGTCTCCCTCCTAGAGGTGCCTTCTCCTAGTTCATCTTTGTTAGCACCTTCCATGGTTGTTGTGGCCCAGGAGGGTCCTCCCCTCTCTCCTCGATCAGAGGACTTCGACTCTGAGGTTTCTTGGACCTTGGTTCAACATAGAAAGAAGGGGCTTCCTAAATCTATTGGGGAGCTTCGCCCTAGGGCTAAGGGTGTTAGATTTGTTGGTTTGGGATCTACTGTTGTTTAGATCCTCGATTTGGGTTTTCCTGTTTGGTGTGTTGATGGTTCAGTTATCAGCCTATTGTTTGGTGTTTTTTTGGGCAGCCAATTTGCTTTTCAT
Organism: Sequoia sempervirens; assembly: GCA_007258455.2. NCBI lineage: Eukaryota > Viridiplantae > Streptophyta > Pinopsida > Cupressales > Cupressaceae > Sequoia > Sequoia sempervirens. Next base: position 19,206,188 of record VDFB02047230.1, on the reverse strand, counting down.
TTGCTTCATTTGTTCTTCTTTGTACAGGGTTTCAGGGCCCCTTCAAAACCTATTTATCGCTAATCAAAAACTATGTGAGTAGATAGATGGAATAAGAAACAATATGAATGGGAATTATGTGGATCCATTTTACAATCAAGCGTGGATTTGTTTTACAAGAATAGGTTATGATTTGTATACTTCTTATCATACCATTTTAGTAATTTCATCCTATAGTGAGAGGAACCCTCATAATTCAACTTTTATGGCCCATTTTATGTACTGCAGTTCAAGTTGGAAAACTACGAAGCCTCTGATTTCATTATGTAGGAAAAGTTGTCATAGATGAGCCCTCGAGGCATAGGTCTAGCCCTTAGGTATTGTCCTTCCATAACTACTTTGGAAATATTATTGATTATTTTATCTTGATAGTGAAACTAATGGATTATCTAGTTTTGTAGGGTTCTTGTGAGTACAAGTTATGGGAACCCAAGGGTTTGCTAATCACACTATGAGATGAAGAAAAGGAAAAGATGGTAATAGATGGGCATCCATACCATTTGACTAAGATAGTAGAAATTTCACAATTATAGCTTACAGATAAATAATGAGAATAATACTTGCTAAAATACTTGATGTAATGAAAGATTGACACTTTAGTATGTTAGATGAATGTTTCATTAGATTCTATCAATACCTTGTGATATATTTAGTTTGCATAACATGTGACCTAATTATGTTTTCAGATTATAAATGAGTTAGTAGAACTAATTATTCTATCTCAATGTTGTGATTTCATGCCTCCTTTTGAAATCCAACCATGATTGTCAAAAACAATTTATTTATAAAACTAAGGATTATAATTTATTGTTCAAATGTTGTTATGATTTTCATGAAGTATGTGCATTGGAAACAAACTTTTGTGAGTTAGTCAAGTGTATATGGTCAAAATTTGGAAATTGTATTGTATCCTTAGTGGTGTTTTTGGTAGAGTGTTTTGGTCATTACAAAATTTATATTTTCTTTCCAATCATATCTTATGCATATGGTGTCAAATTTTGGAATTCTTATAGCCGAGAGAAAAAAAATTCTAAGAAATTCACAATGGAATAGGTTTGGAGATGTTATTTTATTTGCTCACTTACATTTATGTTCGAGCTAGTTATTATTTCCTTTAACTATGATAACTTGTGCATTTGTATCAAATCAAATCGAGCGATCTTTTTTCTAATCATGAAAAAATTTCATGTATGCATATGATTATCCTTGTTCAACATGGGTACTAATTTATTAATGATTCTTTATGTTGTATTGTAATATTTAAGAGTTGTGTAGTGTTTTAGGCCATATATACTTATCTAGCTTGCATATACAACTTAGATGTGGGATAACTATACCCATAGATATGTAAGTGTGGATGCACATTCTATTTTGGTGGCATAGTTTAGTAACATGTTTCATTAAATTTATTTTCATTATGAGGCAAATAGATGATATTACCTAATGAAGTTATTTTTATGGGACCTAGACTTGTTAACTTTATGGTGCAATCATGTGACATTCGGTGGGAGTTTGATGTTGGTGGTGGTGTATCTTCTTGGTTTAAACATCATGGTTTTAATTTTTCCTTTTGGAGATCTTCATGTAGAAATTGAGTTCTTTGATTGGTTAGGGCATTAATGATATTAATTTATAAGATGGTAATCACAATATTATAAATATATTTCATACACAATTCAATAGGATATGTTGATAGTGATGGTTTTTTGGTGTTGTATCTTAGTTTAGAGATCATGGTTTTACATTACCCTTTGGGGGATCATGATGTTGAGTTCTTTGATTGTATTGGGGCCATGAATGATATTAATTTAGGATATGTTTATAACAATTTCATGTGTATCTTGGTATCATGATTTAGTGGGAGCTTTTGGTGATGATGTAGATCTATCTTTTGGTGATCAATGATCTTTTATAGTGGTTGTATTTGTTATGGAGGAGATATTTGATCATATTTCTTATATATAGTGAGAGTTTATTGGAATCTTGAATTCTATTGATAGGAGATGATTATCTTCATGTTTTTTGGAGATGTTGACATCTTGGTACCATGGTGGAATCTTAGATTTTTGTTGATGTGTTGGCTATGATTTTTTAGTTTGAAAGATTATCCTTGTTTACAAGATGAATCTTATGTTTCATTGTGTACTCTTGATTACCAATTAGAATTTGGCATGATACATGTTATCGTAGGATAAAAGATATTCATTTGGTACATATGATCTTATTTTGAGGAGATTTAGATCATGACATCATGGAGTTTTCTTGATAATAGAGCTGGAAATTTGGTGGTGATTTGGGATTATCTAATTGATGTGTTTTGATCATTTTTATTGAGATATTTTGGTTATTTTGGTGTTGCATTGGAGTTAAATCAGAATGAGATGTTTATTTATACACTATTTTATATTTGGGTGAGGCTAGGAGGTTTCTTATTCTTCAAGATTGTGCTGAGATGATTAATAATTGTTGATTTTTAAGCAAGAAATTGTATAAGCCTACACTTGGGTTGGATTCCAACATGGACCTATTGAAGAGTTTTTATTGGAGTGTGTCATTGTGGCTTGGTGAATTTTGGATGAGAACTCTCATTCCCCACTCTCGGTTCTCTCATTGGTGAATTGAGGATTTTTTGGCATGATTTATTATTCATTTTTATTTTCATAGAATGATTTTTGAGCTATGGATGTTTTTTGAGATTTTATTTAAGGAGTGTAAAGTATGGTTTTGGGATTATTAATTTGGTTTTCGGAATGGATTATTTAGTTTGATCTTCCCTTGGCTTAAGAATATTACATATTGGTCTATGGTTGGATGTTGATAATGATTTTCTCTTCGAGGTTTCATGAATGATATCATACATTTCATAACTTGGGAATTTAGAGGTGATTGTAGAGGTACATGCTACATGATTTAATTTTTAGGTTCTCTCTTTGGTATTGTATTTTTTTTTCATAGATGTTCATGTTCACATGAATTTAGATTTGAGATTTGTGTGGAGATATTGTGATCTTTATATTTTTGGTCATATTTTATCATTTTACTTCATTATCTTTTAGTGACAACATGGTGGTTCTTTTATATATTTCTTTTGTTGAGTGTGGATAACTTGAAAGAGATATGGAGACTAGTGAGAGTTGTGTTGCAACAATTTTATTTATAGGTTTTTCATATATTTTTGGATGTTCCTTGGTACTGCATCACATTGGTTACACCTTCTTTGTGAGGGCTATTAGTGGATCTTTGGATGCCTTGAAAATTTTAGCTTTGACATTACCCATGCAGTAGGAGTTCCAAGATAGTGAAATTACAATTGTGGAGTGGTTTGGATATGTTGATGGAATGAAAATTTAGTGAAAATTTTAGCTTTAATATTAGGTTGATTGTTTGTCAACTACTTTCATTTAGTGCATGTTTGGTTGTCCAAAAAATAAAATATTATTTATTCTTGCATTTAGAGTTAATTCACAAAGGTAGGATAGTTTAAATGTATGCATACAAGTTCATAAAATAGAGTTAATTCATACGATGTGTTGAGAAAAATGGAGCACCGCACAAATCGAAATGCACCATTCTTCACCAACGGTTGTTTTTCAAAAAAATTGAGTCATTTTGGGTATGTTCAGGGCTTCCATGGCGGTAATCAAGTGGGAAGGCGTCCATTTTTGCATGCTTCAGATGCTTCCTTTTGTAGATCATGGCCCTGTGAATTTTTATGGGAGAATCGAGGGTTTTATGGTTCTTCTAAGGGCTCAATGACCTTCAAAGGTCTTCAGGGTAATCCTTGGGGAGGTGCTTCAGATCAAAGGGGCATCAATGGCCATGGAAATTCTCATTCTTTTAGGAAATGTTTTTTTGTTCCTCCAAATGTTCTTTTGTCTTCTTAGCCTCTTTCCCATACCAAGCAAGCGCTGAGTAGGGTTACACAACTAGTTTTTGATATTTGTGGAGCGGATATTGGATCTCATAATGAGTCTTCAGGTACATCACATAGATCTTGGGTGTATGTGGTCTCTAGTTGTCCTCCAGCTACATTCTCAAATAATATTCCAATCAATGTTGGTGCTCCCTTCATTCCAAATCAGAGGTCTAATGTCATTGATTCGAAGCAACATTCTAGTCCTCTAGCTACATTTCCAAATTATATTCCCATTTCTAACTCTGGTTATATGGATCAAATGGGTAAAACTAGGGAGGATGCTTCTCTCCAGAGAAAGAAGGTGATTGGAAAAGATTATGGCCTAAAACATCAAAAGAAAGTAATTTGGTGTCCTAAGTTGAAAGGTAATTTTATTTTGGAAGGATCTGTTTTGATTACCTTTATGGAGGAAATGCTTCAGCCCCAAGTGCGGGATCTTTAGGGTTTAGCACTTATCTGTAAGTTTTGGAAATTCTCTCCTGATTTGAATTTTTTGCAATCTTGGGTTTTTCATGAATGGGAAGGATCTACTCAGGTCTTTTATCTAAATTAAGGGGATGTGTTCTTTGTTGTCATTTTTTTCCAATAAGGATGCTAGAAATGCAGTTCATAGAGTTAAGTCATGGTTCTGTGAAGACACTAGTTTATATACTACTCCATGGATCCCCAATTTCTCTCCTACCCAAACTAGAGCTAGGTTTATGCCATTTTGGATCCAATTGCAAGGTCTACCACTTGAGTATAGAGAGAACCACCTTATTGAAATTTTGGGTAACCAATTGGGTATCTTTATTCGACATGATTTGGATTTTTTTTTAAATCCTTCGTTGCATGTGAGGCTTTGTGTTCTTTTTTATGTAATAAAGTGCCTTCCCTCTACTTTGTGCATTACATCTCCTAATGGGGTGTGGGAGCAAGAAGTTGTATTTGAAGATCCACAGACATTTTTTTCTTCTTTCCATTATCTTCTTCATCTTACAGGTTTGTGTCAAAAGAATGAGGAAATGGGAGACACTCTTTATTCTTCTCCTCAAAACGCATATGTTCCTTCTTCATGTGTTGGAATTGTTACACAAGTTTCTGAAACTGATGTTGTTCAAGGGTGGGAAATGAAAACAAAGAAATTAAGCCCTAAATTTTTCTTCAAGGGATCTTCCAGTGGGCATATCTCAACTATTAATGCCCAAGATATTCCAAAAGGGTGTTCTAAGGGTGGTACGGTTACTAATTTGGAGGTCTCTTCTTTAGATAATATAGATCAGGCATTAGTCAAGTTGCCAATTATCATGACTTCTCCTTTAAAGCAGAAAAGTTTTTTTGTTACATTGCCGGAAGGTTGGGAAAGTTTGTTGTCAATGAAGACTTTTTTCAATTCTCTAAGCCTACTTGTTCCTTTGATCAAGTCTATAAGCATTCAAAAAATAAATAACTATGCTACAATGCTAACTGTTGGTGTTGTTAAATAAAGTGCAATGCCAAAAAAATTTGAAATTCATGGTGAAAGGAATTGTAATATTCTTTTACCTGATCAAAGGACAGAGGAACCATCTTATCTCTGCTCTTCATATTTCTCCTCTGATAAAGAGCTTGAGTTATTTGTAGATGAATCTCTTTCATCTGTTGGGGAACTATTAATAGAAGAGATTGAAATAGAGTTGTTAGGTGAAGAAGGACTGAATCAGCTTAATAATATTTCCTTAGCATAATCTCCTTTGTCTCCTCCCATTAGTAAAAAGCCACCTGCTAAAAGAGGTAGGAAGTCTTTAGCTGTGAAGCTTCAAGAGGAAATAGATGCATGTATTCAATCTACTTTAGATGGTCACAAGTTTGGTGATAGTGAAAAGCAAAAAATACCAAGGAGAGCATGTTGCTCTCCTAGGGTATTATGAAACTAATATCTTGGAATGTCAAAGGCATTAATGCCTCTGACAAGAGGGTGCAAATTAAGCAGCAGATGGTTATATGTGGGGTAGATGCAGTGGTTCTACAAGAAACAAAAGTATCAGTGGAGTCATTTGGAAAGTTTAGAAAAAAATGGTCTAGGTGGAGATCTTTTCAATCACCTTCACAAGGGGAATCAAGAGGTCTTATTACTTTGTGGAATGATAAAACAATAAGTATTTCTAATGTTACTTGTGAGTGTAACTGGCAACTAATGTAGATCTCCCATTATGATTTATCATTTTGGTTGCTAAATGTTTATGGGCCAAATAATTTTGTGGGGAAAAAAAATTTGTGGGATAAGCTTAGTCAAATTATGGATCAATTGGGTCAAGATAAGGTTATTCTAATAGGAGATTTTAATACAATAGTATCAGCTTCAGAGAAAAAAGGTGGTATTTTCCCACCTAAAAAGGATATGGATGATTTTCATTCATTCATCCAAGACAATGCATTGGTGGACATAATTCCATTGAATGGAAGCTTCACATGGACTAATAGGAGGAAAAAAATTTCTACAAATAGCAGAAAGATTGGATAGCTTTCTAAGTTCTCCAAATTGGGGTGCAATTGAATATGATTTATCATCTAAAATTTTGTCTTTCAACGCTTCAGATCATTTTGTAATCTCTTTGGATTTTTGTTCAAAGAAAGTTAAACCAAAATGGAAATCTTCTTTCAAATTTGAAGTAATGTGGTTTTGTCACCCTCATTTTCTAAATTTACTAAGGCAATGGTGGTTAAGTGTACCTTTCTGCAAGGGTTCTAGGATGTATCAGTTGAGTATGAAGTTGGATCACATGAAACAACATATTAAGATATCAACAAGTTTTAAGAATATTTTTGTGCAAAAAGATTTCATTTATAAAATACTTTCAGAGGTAAATGAAGCAATTATTACAAATGGTTTAGACACTATGCTATTTGAAGATCAGAAAAATTTGCAAGAGGAATGGAAGGAATTGCTTGTGAGAGAGGAAGTGTATTAGAGGCAGAAGTCAAGAGAGTTGTGGTTAAAGGATGGAGATAGAAATACCAAGTTTTTTCAAATTTCTGCACAAATAAAGAAGTCAAAAAAATCTATTTTTTCAATACATGATAGTGTCACAGGAGTATGTTTAACAAAGGAAGAAGATATTTAAAAAGAAGGCATCAAATTATTTTCTTCTTTGTTATCCACTAATAAGTTTGATAATGCTCAGGTGTTAAGGGAAAGAGAGGATCTTCTTCGAGTCATCCCAAAGTTAATCCTTCCTGAAGATAATGAGAGATTGTTGGCCCCTTTTTCATTAAAGGAATTTAAAGAAGTATTTTCTATGCCACTAGCTAAGCCACCAGGCCCAGATGGTTTCACGACAATCTTCTTTCAAAAAAGTTGGGACTTTGTAGGTATAGATATTCTAAATGCAATGGAGGAGTCAAGAAAATTTGGTGGCATGTTAAGGAAATTTAATGTAACATATATTGCTATTATTCCAAAGATTATAGAACCACACCCTTTTTCAGATTCAGGCCTATTTCACTGTGTAACACTATTTACAAAATTTTACTAAGGTCATGTACCTTCGTTTACATCTGCTTGTATCTAAAATTGTTTCAGAAGAGCATGGTGGATTTGTACCTGGAAGGGAGACGACAGAAGGTGTTATTGTAGCACATGAAGTTCTTCATTTTGTAGCTACAAAAAAATCTCTTCTATGATCATTAAATTGGATATGCAAAAAGCATATGATAGGGTTGATTGGGCTTTCTTGAATCAAATGCTACTCAGTTTTGGTTTTTCTGTTAAGTGGTGTAAGTGGATCATGAATTTTTTGTCATCTGTGAAATTTTCAGTCTTACTAAATGGTTCTCCAGTTGGTTTTTTTGGATCAACCCAAGGAGTTTGTCAAGGTGATCCACTTTCACCCTTCTTATTCATAATTTTAGCAAAGGCTTTGAGTAGGTCAATTCACAAGGCTCATATTCAAGGATCCATACAAGGAATTTCAATTCCAGACACAAATATAACAACTCATTCTTTGTTTGTTGATGATACTTTAATCTTTCTTAAGGATGTTTTATCTGAAGCACAACATTTTAAAACAGTACTAGATAGATATTGTCTAGCTTCAGGTCAAAGAATTAATGAGGGTAAATCAAAAGTGTATGTGTTCAACACAAAATTTGTTGATGAAAAGCGGATTGTGAAGATTTTAGGTTTCCAACAAGCTCAACTTCTATGCAAATATCTTGGTATTCCCTTTTATGCGGGTCAAAACAAGGTTTCTTACTGGCATAAAATTATCCAAAGCATTGAAGGAAGAATTATGTCATGGAAAGGGCGTTGGTTGTTATTATCAGGCAAAATTTTGTTGGTCAAGATAGTTCTTTCCACGATTCCAAATTATTATATGTTTGTTCTTAAAGCTCTTAAATCTATTATTGTTCAAATTCAAAAACTGATCAGGAATTTTTTGTGGACTGGTAACATGGACAACAAGAAGAAAATTCTTGTAATTTCATTAGAAACTACGTACTTGGAGAAAGTCAAAGGGGGTGTTGGTCTTCATATTGTGGTAGAAAGAAATATGGCATTAGGTGCAAAAATGGTTTGGCATATGTATACAAAGCCTCATTTGAAATGGTGTAAGATAATGCAACTGAAATATTTGGATAATGTAAATCCATAAAGAATATTTACAGTTTTAAACCCACCTTCAGGTTCTATGATGTGGAATTTTATAGTTTCTTGTAGAAAAATCATTCTACCATATTTAACCTAGGAGGTAAATGATGGTCAAGAGGTACTTTTCTAGAAGGATTCGTGGAATGGGTCTCCAAGCTTGAATTCATTGCATAACTTTCATACCTTAGAAAATTTGTTGACAAAAATTTGGGGTGCTAGAGTTAGAGATTATATTCATCATGTGGATCCATTGTCTGGTAGAGCAACTTGGAAGGATTGTTCAGGGTTTGCAATTAGTAATGAGCATAAGGTGCTATTGCAATCTATTCTTCAAAAAAGGATTGTGTATTGCAATGTTGGAGCTGATAGGTTAATATGGGCAAAGTCAAACTCAGGCTCTTACACAGTTAAAGAGGATTATAAATTTATAAGTCAATTTCACGGGTAGGGTCACAGGTAGTGAAACAAAGAGTGTATAACTTTTGCTGGAATTCTATGATTTTTCCTAAAGCAGGTTGTTTTTCATGGTTAGCTATTAGGAGTAAGATTCTAACTAGTGATAGGCTTTCAAAACTAGGGATTGCAGACCCTTTTAAATGTGCTCTTTGTAATGAGGAATTTGAAGATGTAAATCATCTTTTCCTGACATGTTTAGTAGCACAATCATGCTGGTTGTTTGTGGCAAACAAAATGAATTGGTATTCTCCATTTCCAGATACTCTTTGGAAAGTATTCTCAAGTTGGCCAATACTCTATAGAAACTCATTTTTTGCAAGTATTTTGCCGGTTATTCCTACATCAGTAGTTTGGGCTTTATGGTGGGCAATAAATAGATGTATCTTCAGAAAAGAAAAACTTAATCTCAATCTGGTTTTGATTGCTTTAATGCAATCGATCTCATAAACAGTCAATGGTTATGTGTGTAAAGTAAAGCATGTTGGCTATATTTTTTCTAATTGGGATTCAAAGTTAATGGTGGTTTGGCCTCTTCTAATTATGTCGTTTAAAGGAAGCTTGCATCATTTAACACAAAAATTTAATAGAAAAGAAATAAGATGGGAACCTCCACCAAATGGTTTGTTTAAGTTGAATTGTGATGGAGCTGCAAGGGGAAATCCAGGTCTTTTTGGAGTAGGAGTCATCATTAGATATTATAAGGGGTTGGTACTATGTGCTAAGTCATATAAATTACAAAATGGAACCAATAATGAAGTAGAGGCTCAAGCATTGCTTCATGGTTTAAAATTAGTTCTCAGTTTTAAGCTCACAAAGATTCAAATTGAAGGAGACTCTTTGTTAATCTTAAATGCATGCCATGAGTATCATTCTGTAAATTGGAAATTGGGATATATAATGAAACAGATATGATCATTATTATATAATTCTACCAAATCATTCATACCTATAGAGAAGGTAACAATGTTGCAGATTATTTGGGCAACTCAGGTTGTGATCAGTTGGGTGAGGAAGCTAATGTTGGTTCTTCCCAAGATCTTCACACTAAGCTAACAGAATTGTTGTCACGAGATGGTGGATCCTTTGTTTGAATTGTATTATGTTTGAATAAGCCCTCTGCATACTTTAAACTAAATGTTATTAAAACCAGAGTCATCAAGAGACATGAAGTTGAGATGCAGGGGATGGAATATCAATTTCAGAATGCTCGTACACAAAATCTTCTGTAAGGCCTCTACAGGCATTAACCTAAATGGCAATAACTTCATAGTCATTAAGAGACAAAATTGGGATGCAGAGGATGGATTATCAATTTCAGTATGATCATTCATCTATTGTTATAGTTAAAACAATGTACATGGTAAATTAAGGGGAAGTTTAGGCTGGCATCAACTTCAAGCTTAATCTTCATTTTCACATACTTGCTATAGTACATCAAGGTACTCTCAGTTGTAAATGACCTCGGTAAGCTTGAGTGTCATCCTTGGTGTAAGAAGTGATGTTCAGATGCAATGGAATGATTATAGTATGAGGTGTGTTGTCTAGGCATTGGCTTACTCATGTGCAATATTCTGTCCGAGAAGGGGCATACAAGTAAGATTGTTAGCACCATTCTTTCCAATTATCAACATGAAAGAGCCAGTTTTGCATTTATATTAAATGCACATGGAAAATCTCATTTTAGCACCGGATGGCATATTTCAGGTACAAGGATATTCTTTAAGCTACACATTTTTTTAAATGTGGTGAAGGATTTCAGTACATCATGGTACTCTTTGTTGACATCAACACAGCCAAGATTGTGTGACATGTTTGCTGTAAGTTGTAAAGTTCAGGTGTGCGGTAATGATTGTAATGTAAGGTGTTACCTTGTCATCACCATACTCATGTGAAACTATCTTCTGCAAGACGGGGCGTACATGAGAGTATGTCGGTATCTTTTTCGCAAGACAAACTTAATCTTTGTGCTGGGAAAAGGCACAATTCCATGATGCAACTCTGTAAAATGAGTTTTTCTAACAATGTGCACTTCTGTGTAGGTAATAGGTGTCTCCTTATTTTTAAATCTCAAGTAAATTCACATGGGTGGATTGGGATGGTGATGTGTGAAATTATTTATGTTCTGTACAAGTGCAAATTTGTGGGGCAGACTTAATTTAGTAACATGGTTTAAATTGCTACTTTGTATAGCCAATTTTTTGGCTGATGGCATCAAAGTTACAAAATTAAGCTATCTTCCCAGAAATTCGTACTCATTGTTTATTATGATATGTGTAAGCATTCTCTAGTGTGTGTAATCAGCTGGCAGCATATGAAAGGATTTTATTCAGTCGTCATATTCCTCTCATCAATGTCAATAAATATGCTACCTCAATGCCTAAAATACCAAATCCTTTTGTGTGTGTGTTTCGGCTAGCAATGTTTATGTTTCATCAGGAGAGCTCCAACAGTGATGAGCTAAGGGTTCCATTTCATTTCTGTACAATGTGTAGGCGGAGGCAGATGGAGTTCTATCCAAGAAACTACAGAGTGTTCATCCCCGTCAATGATTGGGAATTGCCTATATCAAATGAAATTGGTGATGCGGAGCTTCATTTGGTTTTCAAGGATCATTGTGAAACTTTTAAAAATTACATCAAAAGGGTAATTGGTGTCGAGATCATGGAGCCAGAGGCGAAGTGCCTGATCTACCCTTCTCAACTGTCGTCAATCTTCATTTCCAACTTATTGGATTTGCTATAGTGTGTCAACCTAGTGGATTCTATTACAAACAAAATGGTAAATGAAGAATATATGTAAAATGGTATCTTGTGTAAAGCTTTCCAGTGGTATGGTTTGTGGAAAGGTCACAGGTATGTGGGTGGCTTATTCCCTAGGAATTTTATGTTACGTAGAACAACTTTTCCTGCTTTGTTTTTTGCTATAAACAAGTCTCAGGTACAACAAAACTCCAGTTATATGTTAAATGCTCTCAGAAGATATGCAGGGGAGATAGATTTTGTCCTAGCTGCCAAAGTAAAAGAGAAAGTGCAAGCCATCTTGGCTTTTCTCACTCATGTTCATGATCCGCCAATGCCACAAAGGATAGTAGATGTGAATAGTGGTCTTCATCAGCCATTGGATGCATGAAATGATTGGGCAATTAACCTCAATGTCATGCCTTATACTCATCCTGTTGCAGCCAATTTAATTGAAGAACAAGATGAAAATGAAATTCAACTTGTGCAGATGGAGGAATAACAAGCTCAAGTGGAATATGTTTTTTGCTTGTTGATAGTAGCTACACAGTACTTGGTTTAATGTAATAGTCAAAAGACACAGTAAGCTCTGTGATATCATTTTTCCATGATTCAAGGGAGATATTATAATATGTTATTTGTACTGTTGATGAAAATTAAGCCCTGTGATAACATTTTGTCATGATCCTAGGGTGATACTGAAAACTATTATTTGTGATAAAAAGAGCCAAGAAATTGTCAGATCCAAAGGGATATAGTTTTGGGAAGGAAATATATCTTCTATTGTAATCTTTATATTATTATTAATATAAATATAGATATAGGCATTATGCCTTTTGCTGATAAAAAAAAATATTATCTAACATGTAGAATTAATTAAATTGAATGACATAATCATCCAAAAAATATTTAAAAATATATTGCATTATTCATTTTAGAATTTAATATAGCTGTGAAAATTTTAAACTAATTAACTTGGCATTTAAAAATTACATGGAGAACAAACAACTCTTATTTGAGGTGAGTGATCTCCAAAACTTAGTCTCAAAAATCATACATGTTCAAGAAGAAATCAACCTAACATCCAACAAAATAAAAACAAACCCAACTATGAAAAAACCATATTCAATTAAAAGCATTCAAACTAGTACTCTAGGAAAATCTGCATTGACATATTATCTCCCTCAATCATAGTTAACATATTATACTCATGTGTCCTATGTTTAGATAGGATTGGATACAAGCCACCATGAGAGAGTTAAGGAAAACTCACCATTTTTGGACTCATCAATGAAGAACACAAGTCATACAACAAGAAAAATTTATAAAATACTTGATAATAGGTCATTAAGTCGGTGCATCTAGATTGATATAGAGGTTATTTGTCTTGATATCTTCCTTCAAAACTCTCTTTGATAACTTAATTTCATACAAATAGTAGACTCCTCATCCATGTCCATAATCTATTATTGGGCATGTAAAAGTTGATCTTGAAGTGTGTTTGATTTGTTCTAGTCTTGGGTCAAGAGCTTTTCTAGGTTTTTAATCTTCTCTTCCTAATGTTCCTTGACCATGTGAGTGTCTTGTAATTTATTTTAGATCCATAAACAACTCCAACTATATGTCCTACAATTACAAATCTACAACTAAACATTCTCATATTCCACAAAACACTCCTTCCTTCCTCATGAAGATGGTAGATCACATAATCCAACACCATTATATATATTGTCAACTTGTGACAACATTAGTCAATTTTATCTAATCAACATGAACTACAAGTGTTCCTGCCTTTAATGTCTCATACATGGTAGCGGTGAGTTAGATTTAGAGAACATAGAAATGTATTGGTGTAATCTTCAATTCATTTCTCCTTATATTGTGACAACTATTGAAACTTTATTTACCTATCATCAAAGTTTCTATGGGAATAATATTTATATTTCAAAGGAATTATAAATTTGAATAGTCTAGTGATGTCTCTTGTGCTACATTGCAAGTGTTTTCCACCAATGGGATATTAAAACAAACATCTTAAATGCTACAAAAAAATCCCTACATCATTAAAGTTGTTGACAAATAAGTACGCCTCATGTTATTGAATCTAGTAATTCAATATTGTGGCATTGATTTTACCTTCAAATTTTGGGATGTCTAAATTGAATTGTGCTCTAAAATTGTTGTGGGATTGCAAGGAAAAAAAAAATTAATGCATTGTAGCATTGACTTGAATTGACACATAAATTCATGGAATTACCAAAATTGTTCTTAGTGTTGCACCTCAAGAGCTGCCCAAATAATCTTTTAAACATATTTTATGATCTTGGGTATACATTCATTGACCATCTTATTCTTTCTATGACATTCATCTATATACTCAAAAGTTGAATTAATTGGGCAACCTTAATTTTACTATTGTGCATGCATATGTATACTAGGAATGTGAAAAAACATTCTCTAACACCAATATTATAGATCCCAAGTGGTGTGAAGGACAATCTTATCTTTGTGAAAGATAGATTATCTAGAATCTACAAAGGAAAGAAAAAATATAGTTAATCATTACACATTCAAATGCATGGAATTTTTTAATCAAAATGTACTACTTTTATTCAAATGTGAAAGTGAATAGATATAATGAGTGTCATAGATATGAAGGTCAAAAATGGGAATTCTTATGACTAGAAAAGGTAGATGCATCAAAGTAGTTTTCCTATACTTATCCATCGGTTATTCAATATAACACCAATCAGTATATTATCAATTCATGTACCAAAAATATCAAATTAAGCAACTAAGGAAACATATTTATAAAAAAATAGATTATTACAAATCAAATAAAATCACACAAAATATTAATTTAATTTCAAGATACATACTAACATCTACATTAATTTATCATGTCTCCATTTTTCTTTACTTGCATGCTATGCATCTGAAATAATAAATCATCATTTAAAGACGATTCTACTACTAACACAAGTCCATGAATTATCCTCTTACATTGTAGTTATCCCTAGTGTTTTTTTTAGCACAACTCCTTTTTAAAAAGACAAAGGGACACAAATTGAAGGGGACCACATCAAATTCCAACTAGGTCACATAGAATAACCTTATATAAAACCAAGCCACCAAACAATACCTTATCTTTGTTAGCTCAAATCTTATCAAATTTCTATCATATTATTTTTTATTAGTTTTCAAATCTCATTTTCTAATTCTAATTCTCTATCATATCTCACCAACAAATCAACAAAAATCACATCAATACTTTATCAACATAAACAAAAACTTTTATTCTTCTCCAACTACTTAATTCTCAATTTTTAATTTAAACATAAATTATTTTTATTTTTTTAATTTTTTAATTAAATATAAGTCATTACACATAAGATAGTAGATTTATTTCTAAAGAATTGCATATGATTAGCTAAGCCCATAAATATGTAAATTATTATCACAAACATTTAATTCCCACACTTAAATAAAAGTAGAGCTTAAAAAACAAAATTAAACAATCCCAAACTATTATAGAGTTTTTTCTCTTTATCTTTTCATGGAACAAGTTTCCCTTAAAAAAAGAATAACTACCTAACTTGTGTGGAGAGGAGGAGAATGGAATTTCCTTTCTTTTATATGGAATATCTTTAAGTTTGGAATAACAAAGGAGACGATATAAAGTTGAATAACAAAGTTTATTCATACCATCTTTTAGTTTCGCTCCAACAATGGAAAGAGATGGGAAAATATGGTTATTACAACAAAAATATATATTTAATAATGAGCATATGCATATGTATGTAGAGTCCTCTTTTTGTTATTTTTGGAGCTTTCTCTTTGTTTATGTGGTTTCTAATTGTCTTTTGGCTTAATTTAATATATAAAATATATATTTTTAATTATGTTAATACATATTATAAGCATTTTTTTTAATCTTAGATTGGATTGCATGTGATTTTGTTCCTTAGATAGAACTATAATATAACATCCACTTTATCTATACTCACCTTTTACTCATTCCAAGTTGACTCCTTCCTAAAATTGGTTTGTTGCTTGTCACATTTTGTACCAAAGTATTTGTTTTTAATGTCTATGATATTCTATTTGCAAATAATTCTTAGGACACTAGAACATCATCAATAGATAGAATCATTAGGAATCATTAGATAATCTTAAAAGAATATCATATAATGTTATAGTATGCATTATGTCAATAGAATTTACACTTTTTGGCATCTCACACTTGCAAGTTGTGCATCATTTTGATCTTGTGAAAATAACAAAAAGAGTTTGACCAAGAATTAAGAAATTTCTACATTCCAATCCAAATTAATGTACCCCCAAAGAGCTTCATTACTAATACATTGGACTGAAAAAAGATATTAGCATAGCAATGCACGATTCAAAGGCATGCAATAGGAGGAAATAAGTGTACCAAAACATAATAGAACTCTATGTGATTACATCTAATATTGGAGAACAACATTAGATACATATATCAATTATAGAATTCCTAGCCCAAATTTGATAGAACAATTATATATATGATCATTGAATACTTCTACACAATCAATTCAACCACATCAGCATTCAACAACATCAAAAAGCCACGAACATTGTAATTTTGTATTTATAAATTATCAATCTCAATTCACATGATTATATAGGTCCCATTACTACAAAATTTTATTTGTCTTATTGAAATAACCAAGAATTTATTTTATTAAATTTTTAACTCAAATCTTCACCAAAGTATTTGATATATAATTAGATCAGACTCACCTAAATTTTATATTTTATAATAAAAATCTAAATTAATTCATCAATAGTATATCATAATTATTAGTTGCTTAAGGGAATGATTTCCAATCTTTAGTTGCCACCATTTATTTAAAATATAATCTAATGTACCTCATTGTTTTGAACTGTGAGGTCAAATATACTTGCAATATATAATGTTCAGGGGGGTTGAAATATACTTGGATTGTTGATCCCAATGGAGATCAATGATCTAAAAGCAATTTCAAACCCTGTTAGTATTACAAATCGCAAGTATGTTTTACCTCGTCGAATACAACAAGGGCCACTAGATTATATTTTAAATCAATGGTGGCAACTAAATATTATAGAGTCTACCCCTTAAACCCACTGAGCATTTCCACCCTCAGGCCTCTACTTTTCCATAAGAATTATTAGTTTTAAATAGAAGGATTCACCATCATAATTAATGCATTTTCCTATTATTTTCCAAGATTCGCCAATATTTTCTACAAAATTTTAGTGATGTACAAAAATCACCAAATAAAATTAATATTTTTTTGAATAAAAGGAAATATTCACCAATAGAATTTTTTTTTCAAAAAATGAAATATTCTCTAGGATTTTATATCTTTTTTTGAGGGGGTTTCTTAAAGTTAAAGTTATCACTAGCTATGGTTTGATCCTTCTCATTTTTTATTTGATTTATGAATTTTCCTATTTTAGTTCATATCTAGAACATGTGTATGCTTCTAGCATTATATTTTGATCCACCATTGATTATATACTAGAACATTAAACAAACTCTCATCTTCGACTTACAAGTCCCATACTCAATCCCAAATGACACATGATTTTGATGAAGTGAAAAACAAAAAAAATGGATGCATACACACATGATTTCGATGAAGTGAAAAACATAAATTTTTGGATGCATACACATATGATTTCGATGAAGTGAAGAGCATAAGTATTGAATGTATACACAAATTATTTTGATGAAGTTAAGAATAGAGCTTTTGAATATGCATAAAAATGATCTACTCAATTCAATCACAAATATGTTTTGATTGTGTATACAGATAATTGACTAATTGCAAAGTGTGTTCACCAAAAATGGAAGAATGCATTTGTGAGGACATTGCAAAATATATTGAGTAAGTGAGAAGAAAACTTGCAGAGTGTATTTGAGAAAGGGAGAAGAAAATGTTCAAGAAAACGCAAGGCAAAGAGAGGATTTTTAGGTTAGTGTTCTACCATTTGTTTGCACACAATAAATTGTAAGGATTTAGAGATTGATACATTTTCATTCAAGTTTGGGGTCGATGCCTCATTGTAATGAGTGGGTGCTCAATTTAAGGTGTATAATGTATCTATAGGTTGATGCCTCAAAAAATTATCTTGAATCTTGATGTATATGTGGATCGATGCCTATAAAACGCATGTAATACCTGTTTATTTTAAGGTTGGATTTGAGCAATAGCCTCAAGCAACATTCTCACGGTGGTTTTTTCCCTTTTATGGTTTTCTATACATATCTGATGTTTTCTTTATGTGTATTTGGTTATATGTGATCTTTATTTTCCATTAGTTTAAAGAGTTAAAAAATTACCATACATTTATCCACCCCCCCTGCGTGTATTAGTGTTCTTTCATCAATGGGTTGGTGAATTATTTATAAGTTCTAATTTGGATGGGAAATTGACTTGTTTCCCTATTCATTCACACATGTAGCATGAATACTATTGGAACTAATGAGATCATGTAGATGTTATAAGTGCATGCACCTCTCAATGTCATGCCCAAGGATACAATAGTATTAACAAAATTCCTTAGGATCATATGCCTTAGAAAAAGGAAGGTTTATGTCTAAAGGTAATATGGGATGAATTTGGATGATATTTTGAGAAAAATCTCAATGAATAATAACATGGATTGGATTGGTTAACTTGGTAAATTTATAGTTATGTTATGGGTGCAAGGATATAGCTAGCATTTAAGAAAAGGGTGGAACTACAATAGTAATTTGGTTTAGTGTATAAAAGGATGTAGTTTTATAAAAAAATAAGTTACTATTATTTATACATAGAAGAGTATGATATAGATTTCACTAAGGTATTGATAGTAGGAGAGGTAACCAAATTGTCTTAAATTCACTAATTATATGTTCATGATCCCTGAGAGCCATACATAAATATAGAAAAGAAGAGTATTCCATTAGAATAATTTTTTCCTAGATGTTCAAGTAGTAATATTTCCCATAAATACACACTAAAAATTATAATCAAGAATTAGATATGAAATTTTAGATATAAGGGATCGATAAAAAAAGAATAGTGTATGACTCTTTCATTAGGAACTTGTCAATAGTGAACAAAGTCAATAAAACTCACTTGTAGGCTAATGTTGACCTAGAAGTGTTGTAAAAATAAATATAAAACCTCATTAAATAAATGAATAGAATGGTCTAGAAGGGAATAGAAATAATCAAGTGTATTAAGTTGAATACACAAGACAACTGAGAAGGGTGAATCATTTATACCTTAAAACTTAAAAACCCTCACAAACATTTAGATACACATTCATTCAATTAACCCTTAATCTGTTATAATGGTTTAACATGAAAGAAAATAACATAAACTGAATCAAATCAACACCATGCACAAGAGAACACCAGATTTATGTGGAAAAACCAAGATGGGAAAAATCGCAGTGAGGATTAGCTCATAATATAAAGTAACATCAACACTAAATACAAAGGGCTCACTTCCCAAAGAAAGAAAGGCTCACTGCCATAATAGAAAAGAAGATAGAGAGGAATATTACATAGAGAAATCCATCTCAATGCAATAGAGAAAATCCACAACAATATCACCAACACCTTCGTAGCTCGACTAAAGAATTGTAGACACCTTCTGGTCATTGCATTCAGTATTCTAACACATGAAATCTCACACTACACTTCTCAAATTTGCACTCTAACACTTTGCAATTTGCATCATTCACATTATGCTTTCCTATATTCGCATCTCTCAACAACTCAACTCATATTTATATCATCTTCAACCTTGGAAATATTCTCCAAGGCTAGCTATGCACCTCAATTGTGCAAATTCAAATTACGTCGGCACCAAAACACTTCCATGGTGGATAGAAGTGAAAGAAGACCACAACATTCCTTATCTAGGACCCAAATCTATAACACCATGCTACAACATGCTTCTACAAACAATAAACATCCACCATAATTAGTGTAAACACCAAGGTCGGTTGTTACTTGTGTAAACACCATTAAAATTATAAGTACACACTTCCTTTGATCAATAACAACTCACGGACAACAAATGTCACCTAAACATAATATAGAATATTCCACAAATACCCTACGATCCAACAAACTCCTTCGCAATATCTTTCACATGAAGAATGTACACACCTAGTACACTCAAACAATTCTACCATACACTGTAACTTAAGAAACTAACTTCTGAAGCACCAAACCTTGAACAAATTTTACTGAAGAAAGATACCAACACTATCAGCATGCCTTTAGATCTGCAAGACCTAAAACCAAATTGCAGAGAAATGTGAAGCAAAAACATTTCTCCCAAACACCTCTGTAATACATTGTTCACACACTGGTGAACACAACTTGTTTTGCACAATGATCCAACACACCAAATTTTGAATACAACACCTTTGATCAACATATCTGAAATGCATAGGTTGATATTCAACCTAGAATAAATGTGGAGCAACACCAAAACACTACTCTTCAACCCAGAACACACTATAACTTATCGTTTCCTCTTTTTATCAAAGTTTCACAAAAGCACTTAGAAACCAAGCACTAGGAACACATCCTCATCATCTCCATCACTTCCTCAACCATAGATAGAATATTTTCAAATCAACACTAGAGGTTGACACCAATTAGCTTACTAATGACAACATAATGCAACTAATCAAAGCATCATCAATGCAACAACATAGACAATACCAAAAGCTACACATACTCTTGCCAAAATTTTCTTTTGATATAGTTTAGACCAATGAAAACACAAGATTGTTGACATCAAAGACAACACCAACTGCTCATACCTGTAACAATATCCCCCTTTTTCGTTGATGGAAACACATGATGTGAAAAAACATCAACAACAATAGCTATGATCCATACCTATTTCCTTTTCTCTTTTCTCATTAATTACTCTCCCCATTTCAACTTATCTTTTTCACATTATTCTCTCTCCCTTTGACAACTAAACATTTTTCACATAATTCTCTCTCCCCCTTTGACATCAATGGAAAAGGACAAAAGAATTGCATTACTTTATGTTTCTCCTTTGACATCAATCAACCTTCTCACAATTGTTCTATAACTGACTTTCCTTTACTACTCATTATACTTCCCCTTAGGAGCACACACCATGTTGCACCAATCAGCATCCATTGCATAATGACAACACTCACTCCCCTTGAGTGCAATAACCAACAATACCACTACCTACTCCCCCTAACAAGTAGGCACCAACATCAGTCCACACCAAGGAATGAATCTTGAAATCCACTAGATTGATGCATCTCCTTATGCATCTAGTTTAAAGGAGGGGAAATAACCCCCAACTTCTCCTAGAGATACTTAAATGTATCCTTAGGAAGATCCTTAGTGAATATATCAGCAACCTAATCCTTTGTAGGCACATATTCAAGATTAACTTCACTCTCTACAACCTTCTCTCTTAGAAAGTGACACCAAATTGAGATATGTTTTGTCCTTGAATGCATTACTAGATTCTTTGAAATATTGATAGCACTTGTATTATCACAAAAGATAGAAATTGGTTCATCATATACCACCCTAATATCCTTCAATGTTTTCCTCATCCACAACACTTGTATGCAACAAGATGTTGTTGCAATGTATTTTTCCTCTGCGGTAGATAAACATACTGAATCTTGTTTCTTACTTAGCCAAGACACCAATCTGCATTAAAGACAGAATGCACCACCACTTGTACTTTTTCTATCATCCACACAACTAGCCCAATTTGCATCTGTGTAATCACTTAGAGTAAAATCAGTATCCTTTGGATACCACAAGCCATAATACAGAGTGCTATTTAGGTATCTAAATATCTTCTTCACTGCTGCAACATGTGACTCTCTAAGATCTTCTTGAAATATTGCCATAAGACAAACCACATGCATGATTTACGATCTAGAAGTAGTTATTAATAAAAATCTACCAATCATTGATCTATACTTGCTGTAGACATGCAAAATCGGCATAATGCATTTGATTAGGTCATATTCATCCACTCAGCAAATAAATCAAGTTTATTTATCGATCTCCTAAAATCATCAGTTTAAATCAAATAAATCAACTTGATCCCATCACCCTCCTTTTAATTAAATAAATCAAGCCTTTTATTTAATTAAATCTGAAATCATCTTCTATCCCTTTTGATTTAAATAAATCAAAGAATCAAGTCAAATAAGTCAAACTCGTCTAATCATCATTAAGCTAATCTAAATCAGGATTAAATCTAATCTAATGCTAATCCTAACCACTTGCATTCTCTAGATAATCCCACTTGCACCAATAAATCAATTTATTGATTTATTAAATCAACATTTTCACTCAACATGGCATCTTCCCTCAAATTTGAATTCAAAATCAAGTGGACATGTACATCCAACAAAGCAATTAATGAGCTCTTACATGTCCCTTGCATTAGTCAAACTCAACATTTACTCACAGTTTCAAATTTGAAATTTCCCCCTCTTGGGCACATTTCCCAAATCTTGCACATTCCTCATCCTATGGCAAGTTGACAAGTGGCCTTATCTTATTGGCTTGTTATTGATCCCACATTGCTCTCTCATAAGCATTCTTTCAACTCGAGAATCTTTAAATAGAGATCATCTCCATTGATCAAATCCTCCACAAATCATCTACAATCATTCATGTAAAGTCACTCTCTTCAGGAGAATTGATTTTTCCCATCTTACTCCATCATCATCATTGGCATTATATCATTTAGCTTATCTATCAAGGGTTGGGAAAGGGCTATTTTCAACAATAGCACCAATCCACTATGAGATAAACATACTTCATATTTTTCATATGCTTATTTAGTTTAGTTTTTCTCATTTGTTTGCATTTGGGAAGCATTGATGTATTATTTCATAGAGATGTTATTTGCTTTGTTTTAAACTAATCATGCTAATGTGTGTTTTAAGGTTTAACCAAATGCAGATTTTGACATCCACATTATGGCGCTAGAAAGAGGGCAGGGCTGTGTATGGTTCTGTTTGCTAAGTATCATTTTGAAAAGTGGTATTTATGACAGCAGCTACGTAGGAAATTTGAAAAGGATAGCTTAAAGGGATATTAAAATATAATGCTAATTTATTGCTTATGTTTTCAAATTCCTATACATTATGGAATTCGCGTTAAATGCAGATTAGTAAGGACGCTGGTAAA
The DNA here is from genome assembly GCA_007258455.2 of Sequoia sempervirens. Lineage (NCBI taxonomy): Eukaryota > Viridiplantae > Streptophyta > Pinopsida > Cupressales > Cupressaceae > Sequoia > Sequoia sempervirens. Next base: position 19,183,182 of record VDFB02047230.1, on the reverse strand, counting down.
GGTTGTGGAATTTTGTTTTACACCTATTAATGGCATTTGCTTAAAAGTTTCTTACAAGTTTTTTTTTATGCAAATCCTGCAATCATTGTTCAGCTAACATATCTTTTAGACATTCTATCAAATAATCATCAAATGAACATACTTCAGGTCTTTATTTTGTGTTGTCAGTCAAAACAATCCTTGCACTCATCAAAGCCCATTCCACTTTCTGAAGATTCATCCTCAAGATATTCATTTTGTCATCTATTATTATAAGGATATCTTTGATCGCCTGCTCCTAAATCCCGTTGACACCCAAAGTTCCTTTGATCTTGTGATTCAGTAGAGATATGTTGTTGCCTCTGAGACTGTAATGAGAAATTTCCATAGGAGTACAAATAATTACCTGTCTGTGTTTCTTTGTGTGGCGTAGGGGGTATAGACTAGCGTGCCATACCAGTGCCATTATAACCATGTTCAAAGTCTTGATAATGATTTCCAATTTGATCTTCCTGTGGAGAAGAGTCACCAGAATATCTTCCATATTATCACTCCCCACTAGAGTCTGAGGTTTATTCATATTCTAAGGTATGAATACCAACATTCTCTTTGACAGCAACATCTTGAGGTGATCGAGAATAGGGAATTAGACTGGATCGGAGATGAGCACTCTGCAACTGTGATAGAGGAAGGCCAAAGCCTCAGCTTCCACTTCGGTCATTATAAACTGGATCCATATTTTGAGTAGAATGTTGTGCTTGTGTTGGATGTCGTTTAATCTCCACACCCTTTCTAACCTAGTCAATGGTGCTTGAATCTAGCCCTTCTGTAAACGTCATCTTTGCTAGACGCTATTCTCTGATTTAGCACGACGGAGTTGGGCCACATACTCTCATGGAATGGAGAAAACAATATATTTCATGATGCGTGCATAAGAATCATTAATGTGGTTTGTTTCCATGATAACAATATCATGCGCACTCAATGAGACGTATCTTTTTGAGCAATTTTGTCAATTAGGCGCATTTAATGAGACCGCTCTACCTTGCCTGAGAATGAAAGTGAGTGACCAAAGGAAGCAATGCGCCTCCACAGTTGCTTCCAATTAAGACGGATTTCCTGCTTATCTGTGGGATTAGAAAAACTAAAACAATAGACAAAAGATAGCGAACCCAATCCATTTGAGACATATCTTGTGAATTTTCCCAAAATACGTAGGTTTCGGTACTTGCTTGAGATGTGAATATTTTATTTTTACTGCTCCCAGCATCTAGAGTCTAAATCTGATCGTAGGGTTGCTGCACGTAGAGTCTAAATCTGATCATTTGAATTGTTTGCAATAAATACATGTAATCCACTGGCATTGACTAAAAATCTAAAAACTTTTGATTATGAAGCACAGAGACAATAACTCAATCAGAGTTGAACTTAATACTTTCGGTCTTTTCATCCACCCAGGACAGTACGTTGTAGCAATCGTCATTCATTATTTCTTTGACTCTTCACTATAGAGCCCGTGACCAAGTGTCACAGTGGAAAGACTTCAACAATCTTACTGTGATGATTTCATCCAAGCCTCAAACCCACGATCTGCGCCTGTGACTCCATCAATAGTCCTATCTCCCATTCTTTTCAAATCGAGTGTGATGACAGTGAGTTGTTGGAAGTAAATGCACTGCATTCTTTTGCACAGAGGTCAGATTACCTCAAGTAGGCCGAATATTGATTCTTAAAAGCTTTACTTCCTACCCTACGCATTCTGCATTTATACTATGTTATTATATTTAACAGTGATATTACATTTGGCAATGGTGCTATTACATGCGGTGGTGATCCTTACATCATAAGGTTTGCATTTGACAGTAGTGTCAGCTTGTTTAATTAAGGTATTAATGTGTTTAACAATTTATATGGTGATTTGATGACAGAACATGGCCTATAAAAATTCCATAAACTGTGTTGGATAGATTGAGGGCTGCATTAAAAACATTTGGCGCAGGGATCTAATTCATAAATATTCATCATTTCATTGAGTGAAAAGGACTGTGTGAGAGTCTTGACAATTGAGTTATTGAAAATGGCTTGGAGACATTTATCATTTTTTATTGCTCGCTATGCAAAATCAATGGTGGTATTGTGATAAAATAGTATTATCAGCCTGATTTAGTGCAAAGAATTTGAGCTAACATCATAGGATTTGAAGTTCTAGTGAAAGGTGTAGTCTTTTGATTTAATCTTATTAGTGTCTCAATATAAAACTTGTTGATTAATTTTTCATGCTTAATATGAATTGATGTATTAAACATGCTATCATGCTTATTTATCTTGATCATATGGGGTGCCTTTAAATTCTTTGATGTATAACCATTGTGTTTTTATAGGTACTTCTCACTGAGGTGGATAAATCACAAGTGAAATTGAGCTAGAAAATTGGGCATTAAAAACTTGAAATCAACAAAGCATTTTTTAATGCTTGGAGCTTCCGTCTCATGGTTTAATTTTTTTTTTTAGACTAACTCTTTTCTTTGGGCTTTAAAATGAACGCTACAAAAGCTTCAATTTTTCATTGCAAAGGGTTAAAGTTGAACCTTAGACACCTACTAGATTTTGATTTGGTCTAACAATTGAACAAACAAACTTCACACTTGATTTTGGTGCTTAAAGCGAATTCATTGCTTTGTGGAATTAAAACGAACATGTGTCTTTTATTGTTTTGTAATTATTTACACAAAGTAATATCAACAAAAGACGTATGCGCTTCTCTCGCACCTCACGGTGATCTTGAGAATCAAAAGGCTTTTGGTGACATTAAATTTTGTAATTAATTACCCACACACTTTGATTTGGGTTTAAAATTGAACAACATCTTGTGCGAGTGTGAGTAGAGCATCATCGTGTATATTCTCTTTCTTTGTGTCGTCAAAGATTGATCGAGTTACGGATTTTGTTTTTGCTCGCTTTTGTCTATCCTAGAGGGCCTTCCTTGGGGAAAAAGTTCTCACCCAAGGGAACGACTCAACCGGTAAAACTCTAAAGCCAAGAGTATTTCCAACTGGGATATAAATGTGGATATTGGAAGAAACACCAATATCACGCGGTTGATTCTGATGAGATGGATCTGAAAGGGGACTCTAGCCGTATGGGTCAATCTCCACGAACAAAAATTCTGAAATAAAACCCTTGTTTGTAGTGGCCTATTAATCCATTGAGTGAGTTTATCAAAGTGGTGCATTGGAAACTTAGATTCCAAGAAGTTACTTGCCATGTCCGATCTTGGTTAAAGTATAGAGGTTAAGACTTCATTCTTAACATACCTTTATACTCTTTCCTTGGTTGCATGTAAAATCATCTCTTCTACGAAGGGCATGAGGCAAACCCACCAAGAAAAACGTACCAATTGAGCTAGGACGTCATATTGCTTGTGGTTTGAAAACACAGTGCTTTTATCAAAAACATTGGAAAACCAACATTCAACATGAGCATCAAATTTCAAACCCTTTAGGAGAAGCAAATATCTTTGAAAAAATTCACATGTTATTGCTTTCCCTTTGGATTCATATCCTTAGAGGCTTCTAAACATTTGGATTTCATCTCAATTTGCTTCTACTAAAGTCAACTTTAGGTAACCTTTGCCTTGATTTCCTCAATTTCCGCATAATGCACTTCGTGGGATGAAAGAGAATTAGGACATTGGACATTTAGTTGAAAACCTAATCAAGAGTGTTTGGTGGTAAAAAGAATCCATTAAGCAAAGATTAAATCAATTGGACCCCACATATGTGCTTGGCATCTTTTGGTCATATGGTTTTCATGCAAACATTGATCTTTTGATTTTGAATTACTTTTAGAGAAAGGCATGTTCTTCACTATCTTGGTCTAGTAAACAAGTATTTCCTAGGTTCATTTAGGATCAAATCAAACACTTCATCCATCCAAACATTTATCATCCCATCCCGCAAACAACTTTAGAGCTTTGGAGACATCATTCTAGACTTGGGTAAATCATCAAAATCTAAATCACCTTATTTAGTTAGGAGTATGGGAATGCATCCTTTCTCATACCTCTAGTTAAATTATCACACCTTTGAAAAAAATCATCCTAAGATCACATCCAACATCTTAGGGTTTACAAGTTCATTATCCAAACCAAACCAATCAAAATCAAACCCTGAGTCTAGCATTGATCCAAGGTCCCTAAACATTCAACACTCATATCATTTAAACATTTCATCCTTCATCTCATCATTAAGTCCTAAGAACCTTAGAGGTCACTTTTGTAACAAGGTCGAAACACAAGAGGAACATGGAATATAAACTTGATCCATACATCATGAGTAATCCAAGTCAACTAAGCTTTCAAAACCTTACAATGTCGATTGATTATCAAAACTCACACTTATACAATCCATACATGGGATCATTACCTTCGACAAAATTCAATAGTGCAACAAGTGTGAGTATTCCCAAATCAAAGATTGGAACACATTTCCCAATGGTAGATCTAAATCCAAACCTACAAGTCTGTCAACCAGACAATCAATGCATGAGCCTTCAAACGAACAATGTCATCCCACCAAATCCCTACGTGCCAAATGAGAATGTACCAAGTACAAGTTTTCGAAACATGAATCCGAAAAACTTTGGGATATTTATGGTTGCAAATCATACGAATGTTGTTCAAAATCCAAACAAGATGTTAACGACCTCAAGACAAGGTGACACCATGCAAAATCAAAGTTACCTAAAACAAGGCAATGTGATTCCCAACATCAACAATGGTCAATTTCAACCTATCATGCCAAATCTGAACACCATCCCAAATCAAAACATTGTCCAAAATCAATTTTTTCATGATTCCATTCAAAAATCACAAGTATGCATCCCAAATCTGCTTGAACAAAAACCAAATCAACTATATCAAGGGAGTCAAGATAGAAATCAAGATCAAATTTGGCGAGATCAAATTGCTATACTTACCAAAATAGTTGAGTCATTGCGCCAAGAGACATCTCCACCACCATTACCTATATCAACATCATTCCTTGGTTTAGGGCTTCCCCCTTTACCTAGCACCAATCACTCCATCCAAATCAATCCACCTAACACCAATCAAGCCATCACATCAAATCCTTTGAATATACCATCGACATCGCACCAACAAATGGTATCTAATCAAATGACAAAATTAATCTCAACAAATCAAAACATGGTCTCCCAAGGACCTATCACCTCGGTCATTCCAACCATCCCTATCACTTCGATCATTCCAAACACCACTATCATGCCCATCACATCTCAAACACTCACAATCACTCCAAGCATATCTCAACCACTTGTCACTACATCCAACACAATTCTGAATCTGCCACCACTACCACCAAAACCAAACGCAACAAGACAATATAACATTGCACTAAAAGCTCACTGGGCCTACCAAAAGGCCATCCAACAATATCTAGCAACACAACAAGCAACACAAGCTCAACGAGTGCATCAAGTCTCTCAAGCTGCCCAAGCCTCTCAAGCTACCCAATGAGCACAAGCACAAACACAAAAAATGACAATTGTTGAGAACAAGGATCAAGATCAATCCACCACTGAACACCTTGAAACTATGTCTACTTCATCCAATGATCAAATGAAAATATGTCAAAAGTCACTTCTGAATCATGATCAAAATCCACCAACAATACCCAACAATGATCCAATTCAATAAATGTCAACATCACTTGACTCTATGGTTGAAGACATTCACAATCTCTCCACCACAATTATTGAAAAAAATGATCAAGATCTTTCTATCGATGAACACCTTGAATATGTTTCCACCCCATCCAATGATCAACTCACCATACATCAAGAGCCACTTTTTAGTGATCTATTTCAAGGAGTGTTAGGATTATTTGATCCTATTGACATAATGCATGATTCATTGACCAATGATCATGACAAAAATGTCTCTACATCACCTGATGAGTTAGAGGACATATCTCAATAATTTATTCCAAAGCATGATCAAAATCTTTCACCAAGGTCTAGCAATGGTCCTTTCCAAGACATATTGACATCCTTCGACCTCATGGTTACAGATACTGAAGGAACCTTGAACTCGATACTTGAGGATATTGAGCCACTTACCATGACTAATGACAACATCCAAGAACCCTTCGTAAGCAATGCATCCTTTGAAACTAACCCATGTCAAGAACTTGATCCAAAGCATGTCGAAAGCAACTTCGAAATCATTCAAGATCAAGAATTTGTATCTTCAAGATACTACAATGATCTAATGGACACTCTCCTATCTATGCAAGATGATCATATCCATGTAGCACATACTCCTCCATCTACCCATGAGATGCTTTCTATGGATGGACACGTAGATGATCTTCATCTAGAACAAAATTATGTTACACAAAAAGAGAAGATTATTGATTCCTACAGTCAAACTAAGTTGTCAACATCAAGACCAGATATATCCAAAATCCAGACTGGAGACATCATGTATGAAGATATCCAACATTATCCACTCAATGAAACAAGTCAGATAGAACATGATGTTCTAGAGTTAGCAGAGCAGCAAATGGAAATAACGTCACCTACGGTGGTCATTTATCAGAGAATTCATTCTAAACAAAAGCTCTCAAAACAAGCGGAATCAAAGCATGAAGGTACTACTTCTACCATACTGGGGGCAACTTTGTCTCAAGCAAACATCAACATAGGGAGCACGAAGAATATTTATGGTGAAACCATTGCCAATAGTACAACCAGCCACGTCATGAATCTTCATCCACCCATCACCCCATCCACAAATTGGGACCAAATTCAAAGGAAAGATTTGAATCAAAGCACAAAGAACATTATCAAAGCAAAAGAAGCTGAGAAGCATAATGGAAAAATCAAATACATATGGATACCAAAGAACACAAAGAAAGATTATCCCTATCAAACTCCATTAGTCAAAGAAGTTATGGGGCAAAATAAAAGAGGGAAAAGTATCCATTGAAGATGTCTGAAAAAGAAAAAGTAGGCTTTTCAAGCAACATACAAATTGTATCAAGCAATTAGTCCTAATTCCATGCATACTTCTGTATCCACCCATCATTGCTCATCTTCCCAAGTTTGGAGAGTCAAAGGTTCCAAAATTTCAACGAATCCATCTTTTATCCCTAAACACACTCCATCCATGCCTCCATGCATGATATCCAATTCTCAAATTGACCATGTATTGGCAGCGACCCTTCATCATAAGGATTAAGAGGCACTCTATCGCGATGTGCATAGAGACAGAGTTAACTCTGGTATCGGAAACAGTCAGGAATCTCAAAAGTTGTATTCAAGTGCATGTATCTTAGCAAAGCAACTTCTTCAAGAAGGATATCGATGGCACATTATGAAGCATCTATCAACAACAGGGTGGTTCAGCATAAATCTTTCAGAAAAAACCAAAAAAATCAAAAATATGAAAATCAAAAAAATTAGAAAAGGATTGAAAACAATAAAAAATCGTCCTCTAGTGAAAACCACTACGGTGGCGCTTTGGGAAAGACCATGATGAAAACCTGGAAAACAGGCGTCATGTGTGGAATCAAGCATCTACGTGGGCCAATTCAGTTGAAAGCATCTCATCCCATCCGTAATAAAGCCAACATTCCATCCATCTCAGCCATAATAAATCCATTCATCCATGAACCATTTATCCAATCCATTTTCATCCATCTGCATCCATCGTCCAAGGTATCTTGATCTTGATGAAAGTTTGGGGCATACTTTACACTTGCTTACGATAAACATCTTGACATGGGTCATTTTCACAAATCCTATCCTATCCAACATTATCTGAGCCATGAAGCATTATCCAAATGAGCATTCCTTATCTGAACACCTTACCTTATCGCAAGATAATCCTTGAAATCCTTTGTGTGCGTACCATATCCATCCATCCATAAACCTATCCAAGCATCTGCACACTACATTCCATACATTGCTAGACATTGGGGGCAGGTATTTACATCTTGCTTGGGAATAAATCTTGATCTATATCCTCTGACTTATGTGGTGATCCGAACATTGACAAACGTGAAATAAAATTGGTCAAACCACTTGTGAGCAAAATTCCAAATCACTAGCCCATGGAATATTTTGAGAAGATATTCCTTATCAGTCTTCATCTTTCATCGAACATCAATCCAAATAATCACTATCAGTCACATCTAAGTTGCACCTCGAACATCACATCAAATCATTCAAACAACTTTTGTTCCAAACCAAGCTTCAACAATCCTGATCAATCGAATCCAATCAATCCATCATCATCTTGGGGATATCTTTCCCAATCCTTGTGTTGCTTAACACTATCCTTGCATTGTTGTGCATCCTCAACAATGTTATCATCATCAAATCCTGATCAATCAATCCTTGCATTGTTGTGCATCCTCAACAATGTTATCGTCATCAATCCTAATCAATCAATCCTTGCATTGTTGTGTATCCTCAACAATGTTATTATCATCATCAATCCATCGATTCGATCGATCAACCTTAGCTTGGTTTTCAACAATAGCCCAAAACAAAGCACTAATATCCTCACACATATCCATATCCATATCCAAATCGTCAAAATCGTGCGAAAAATCCAAAAACATCCAAAACATCAAAATCCAAAAACATTTGAAAAACATCAAAATCCAAAAACATTCAAAAAACACAAAATCCAAAAACATCCATAAAATCTCAGAAAACCCCAAAACATTTGAAAAATCGAAAATCAAAACATTTGTAAAAATCTCAAAAACACCAAAAACAGCCTCAAAACATTTCAAAACGTCAAAAACATCCAAATATTTGAAAAAATCCATCCCTCTCATCTCACTTTCACTCAAAATAATCAATCATCCATAATAAACTGATTGTCACCCTCATCCTTTGGCAAAATGCAAATAGAAACAATCATAGCAGTCAGCAAAAGCAAGCTTCAATTGTAAAATCAAAATCGAAACAAAAAATCTTTAAAACAAAATCAAACTCTTGATCATTTTCAGACATGTCAATCAAACTTATATCAATAGCCTATCAATCAACTTATCAAACCATCATCATCCTATACAATGCATGTCCTAGGATATATCGTTCCGACAATGGGCACCATTTTGGATATCACTTGGATTCTTATCCTATCAAAACAAATCCCTTTGGCTGGAAGTATGAAGAACATTGACTTGTTTGCGTACTTGATCTTTTCTTTTGATTTATCCTATTGCGCTCATTCCAAGGACCTCTCGATGATATCCGAACGAAGGATATAGAGAGATAGGAATGGGGCAACAATCATTATCTTTTGTCTGTTGTGCTTGTTGGACGTTCTTGTAAGATAACTTGGCGAATACTTGCTTTGTTAGGTACGTCCTAGCAAGGTTTTTGTATGTCAAGTGTGAACAAGAATACTCCTATCTACTTATTGATTCAAATTCCATCGCACTAGGTACAACGCCATCCTAGTTCTTTATACCTTGATGCATCGTATCTATATGTGTTATCAAACATAAGGTAAGTAGCCCTTTTAAAATCCCAATCCTTGATAAGCAAATCATCATCATTTCTCATCACCATCTCTAATAAAGTCTCGTCAGATCATGGACTTGTTGGATCCTCTTGTCATCATCTAATGTCTTGTTTTCTGCACTAACATCATGTCATGAGTAGTTTATCATCATCACCAATGCACCCATCATGCATCCATTCTGCATCCAGAAAACCATCAGCATCCTGCATATCATCTAACATGCATGTTCATCATCATAATATAGATTTGTTAGTCTAAGCATCTCATAAATCATCCATTGCATAATCAGAGCATATCACGTCATCAATCGCATCCATCATCACATCATATCATCATTTAAGTTGTTTAAGATAATATAGATTTGTTATTCTAAGCATCCTAAAATCATCTCATTTGCATCATCATCCATAACCATCCATTTTTGAAACTCTTTATAGTGAGATCGACCCTCAAATCGAATATTTTCGCTCGATTTCTTAAGGGGGCAATGTACCAATGTACTTCTTTCCACTGGGGCATCCGAAAAATCAAGAATTTTTTAATTTTGATCGCAGCAAGTTTATTCTTTGAACCAACGCAACAAGTACATTGCTTCAAAGAGGGGCAAAATGTAGACATGCAAAATTGGCATAATGCATTCAATTTGGTCATATTCATCCACTCAGCAAATAAATCAAGTTTATTTATCGATCTCCTAAAATCATCAGTTTAAATCAACTAAATCAACTTGATCCCATCACCCTCCTTTTAATTAAATAAATCAAGCCTTTTATTTAATTAAATCTGAAATCAACTTCCATCCCTTTTGATTTAAATAAATCAAAGAATCAAGTCAAATAAGTCAAACTCGTCTAATCATCATTAAGCTAATCTAAATCAGGATTAAATCTAATCTAATGCTAATCCTAACCACTTGCATTCTCTAGATAATCCCACTTGCACCAATAAATCAATTTATTGATTTATTAAATCAACATTTTCACTCAACATGGCATCTTCCCTCAAATTTGAATTCAAAATCAAGTGGACATGTACATCCAACAAAGCAATTAATGAGCTCTTACATGTCCCTTGCACAAGTCAAACTCAACATTTACTAACAATTTCAAATTTGAAATTTCCCCCTCTTGGGCACATTTCCCAAATCTTGCACATTCCTCATCCTATGGAAAATTGACAAGTGGCCTTATCTTATTGGCTTGTTATTGATCCCACATTGCTCTCTCATAAGCATTCTTTCAACTTGAGAATCTTTAAATAGAGATCATCTCCATTGATCAAATCCTCCACAAATCATCTACAATCATTCATGTAAAGTCACTCTCTTCAGGAGAATTGATTGTGCCCATCTTACTCCATCATCATCATTGGCATTATATCATTTAGCTTATCTATCAAGGGTTGGGAAAGGGATATTTTCAACAATAGCACTAATCCACTATGAGATAAACATACTTCATATTTTTCATATGCTTATTTAGTTTAGTTTTTGTCATTTGTTTGCATTTGGGAAGCATTAATGTATTATTTCATAGAGATGTTGTTATTTGCTTTGTTTTAAACTAATCATGCTAATGTGTGTTTTAAGGTTTAACCAAATGCAGATTTTGACATCCACATTATGGCGCTAGAAGGAGGGTGGGGCTGTGTATGGTTCTGTTTGCTAAGTATCATTTTGAAAAGTGGTATTTATGACAGTAGCTACGTAGGAAATTTGAAAAGGATAGCTTAAAGGGATATTAAAATATAATGCTAATTTATTGCTTATGTTTTCAAATTCCTATACATTATGGCATTCGCATTAAATGCAGATTAGTAAGGACGCTGGTAAAGGTTGTGGAATTTTGTTTTACACCTGTTAATGGCATTTGCTTAAAAGTTTCTTACAAGTTTTTTTTTTATGCAAATCCTGCAATCATTGTTCAGCTAACATCTCTTTTAGACATTCTGTCAAATAATCATCAAATGAACATACTTCAGGTCTTTATTTTGTGTTGTCAGTCGAAACAATCCTTGCATTCATCAAAGCCCATTCCACTTTCTGAAGATTCATCCTCAAGATATTCATTTTGTCATCTATTATTATAAGGATATATTTGATCGCCTGCTCCTAAATCCCGTTGACACCCAAAGTTCCTTTGATCTTGTGATTCAGTAGAGATATGTTGCTGCCTCTGAGACTGTAATGAGAAATTGACATAGGAGTACAAATAATCACCTGTCTGTGTTTCTTCGTGTGGCGTAGGGGGTACAGATTAGCGTGCCCTACCAGTGTCATTATAACCATGTTCAAAGTCTTGATAATGATTTCCAATTTGATCTTCCTGTGGAGAAGAGTCACCAGAATATCTTCCATATTATCACTCCCCACTAGAGTCTGAGGTTTATTCATATGCTAAGGTATGAATACCAACATTCTTTTTGACAGTAGCATCTTGAGGTGATCGAGAATAGGGAATTAGACTGGATCGGAGATGAGCACTCCGCAACTGTGATAGAGGAAGGCCAAAGCCTCGGCTTCCACTTCGGTCATTATAAACTAGATCCATATTTTGAGTAGAATGTTGTGCTTGTGTTGGATGTTGTTTAATCTCCACACCCTTTCTAACCTAGTCAATGGTGCTTGAATCTAGCCCTTTGTAAACGTCATCTTTTCTAGACGCTATTCTCTGATTTAGCATGACGGAGTTGGGCCACAAACTCTCATGGAATGGAGAAAGCAATATATTTAATGATGTGTGCATAAGAATCATTAATGTGGTTTGTTTCCATCATAAGAATATCATGCGCATTCAATGAGACGTATTTTTTGAGCAATTCTGTCAATTAGGCGCATTTAATGAGACCGCTCTACCTTGCCTGAGAATGAAAGTGAGTGACCAGAGGAAGCAATGCGCCTCCATAGTTGCTTCCAATTAAGACGGCTTTCCTACTTATCTGTGGGATTAGAAAAACTAGAACAACAAACAAAAGATAGCGATTCCAATCCATTTGAGACATATCTTTTGAATTTTCCCAAAATACGTAGGTTTTGGTACTTGCTTGAGATGTGAATATTTTATTTTTACTGCTCCTAACATCTAGAGTCTAAATCTCATCGTAGGGTTGCTACGCATAGAGTCTAAATCTGATCATTTGAATTGTTTGCAATAAATACATGCAATCCACTGGCATTGACTGAAAATCTAAAAACTTTTGATTATGAAGCATGGAGACAATAACTCAATCAGATTTGAACTTAATACTTTCGGTCTTTTCATCCACCCAGGACACAGTACGCTGTAGCAATCATCATTCATTATTTCTTTGACTCTTCACTATAGAGCCTGTGACCAAGTTTCACAGTGGAAATACTTCAACAATCTTACTATGATGATTCCCTCCAAGCCTCAAACCCACGATCTGCGCCTATGACTCCATCGATAGTCCTATCTCCCATTCTTTTCAAATCGAGTGTGATGACAGTGAGTTGTTGGAAGTAAATGCACTGCATTCTTTTGCACAAAGGTCAGATTACCTCAAGTAGGCCGAATATTGATTCTTAAAAGCTTTACTTCCTACCCTACGCATTCTGCATTTATACTATGTTATTATATTTAACAATGATATTACATTTGGAAATGGTGCTATTACGTGCGGTGGTGATCCTTACATCATAAGGTTTGCATTTTACGATAGTGTCAGCTTGTTTAATTAAGGTATTAATGTGTTTAACAATTTAGATGGTGATTTGATGACAGAACATGGCCTAGAAAAATTCTATAGACTGTGTTGGATAGATTGAGGGCTGCATTAAAAACATTTGGCGCAGGGATCTAATTCATAAATATTCATCATTTCATTGAGTGAAAAGGACTGTGCAAGAGTCTTGACAATTGAGTTATTGAAAATGGCTTGGAGACGTTTATCATTTTTTATTGCTCGCTATGCAAAATCAATGGTGGTATTGTGATAAAATAGTATTATTAGCTTGATTTAGTGCAAAGAATTTGAGCTAACATCATAGGATTTGAAGTTCTAGTGAAAGGTGTAGTCTTTTGATTTAATCTTATTAGTGTCTCAATATAAAACTTGTGGATTAATTTTTCATGCTTAATATGAATTGATGTATTAAACATGCTATCATGCTTATTTATCTTGATCATATGGGGTACTTAACTGGGTTGTAGTTAATGTTTGTCTTAAAGACCCATCTTTTTATGTTGCCAAAGGGAGCTAAGTATTTCATTTTTGTAGAAGTTTTTGCCTTCGCCCTAGATATGGTGTCTCCTATAGAGGTGGAGACATTTCCTATTAAGGTGGAGACATCTCTTTTTGAGGTGGAGGTGTATTCTTTGGTGGTGGGTTCTTTCTTGCTGCTCCTATTGAGGTGGAGACCACTCCTATTCAGGTGGATGTTGGGCTTGTACGAGAGTTGTGATTGCTACAAAAAGGGTTTTCTTGGTTTCATCTCCTATAGAGATGGAGAGGCACGAGGGTTGGTGTGGGTGTTCTACATCACCAAGAAGGTTGTTTTTATGGCTTAGAAATTGGTTGTCTAAGAAGTTTGTTCATTGTTTTCTACCTATTTCAGGTCGTGTTTTCTTTCAAAAGGGTCCCAAGTCTTGGTAAATTCTTGGTTGTACAAGGTTCAAGGTTCCCTTCAAAACCTTTTGTTGCAAATTAGAATAGTCTTGTTTATTCTATGGAAGTTTTTTGTTGACAGGCTACTGGTTGTTTATGTTTTTATTTTAGCAGCATTATTTTCTTCATAGGGTTTCGAATCGCAGAAAAACATGTTTGTAAAGGGTTTTGAGTCCCTTCAAAACCTGTTTTTCCCCTATGATAAAAAAATATCTTTGACATACTTTTATTTTTAAATGAAACTACCTTTATTTGTCTAATTTATTTGTAATCCAAGGAAGAAATTCATCTCCCTAAACATAGACATTTCAAATTCTTTCTACATTTCCTCTGTAAACTTCTTGCACATAGCTTCATTGCCTCCAAATATTATATCATCAACATATACAACCACAATCAAGATTTGATCTTTTTCAAATTTAAAGTAAAGATTACTATCTTTGGTACCTTTATTGAATCCTTGTTGTATCAAATACTTATCCAACCTTGCATACCAAGCTCTAGGAGCTTGCTTCAATCCATATAATGTCTTCTTCAATCTACAGACCATATCCGATTTTTTTGATAACTGAAATCCTTCTAGTTGATCTATGTATACTTCTCTTCCAATTCTCCATTCAAGAAATCAGACTTCACATCCATTTGATAAACTTTGAAATCCTTATGTGTTACAAAATCCAAAAACATCCTTAGAGCTTCCATTCTTTCCATCGGAGTAAATGTCTCCTCAAAATCTATTCCTTCAACTTGTGATTAGCCTTTACACACAAGCCTTGCCTTGTTTATTACCACTTCTCCATTCTCATTTAGTTTGTTTTTGAATACCCACTTAGTTCCAATCATATTTTTGTTTTTCGGTCTTGGGACAAGTTCCCAAGTCTGATTCTTCTCAATTTGTAGTAGCTCTTCTTTCATAGGTTTGATCCAATATTCATCCTTGCATGCCTCAATCACTATTTTAGGTTCAACTTCAGAAAGTAAACATAGCTTTACCTGTTCTTCAACAACTTTCCTTCTTGTTAGTACACCTTTTCTCTTATCCCCAATTATTTTATCTTCAGAATTATTATTCTGCACATACTTAGGAGTTTTAGGAGTCTTTTCTGGAGCTTCTTCCTCTTCAATCTGCACTTCTCTTTATTTTTCTTCTTCTCTGCAAGAAGACTCATCTGATTCATATCCATCTATCATCATTGAATTCTTCCATAAATCTTCATCAACTTTGCAACTTGCACTCTCAACAAACTTTCTCAATATCTTTTTATAGCATCGGTAAGCTTTGCTTCTAGTGAAATATCCAAGGAAGATACCTTCATTAGACCTTGCATAAAACTTTCCTAAGTTATCTTCATCTCTTTTGATATAGAATTTGCTTCCAAACACTCTGAAGTACTTGATAGTAGGAATCCTTCCATACCATAGCTCGTAGGGAGTCTTTGTATTGTTTTCTCTTGCTTGAACTCTATTAAGTATATAAATAGTAGTATGAATTGCTTCTCTCTAGTAGACTTCTGGTAGATTTCCCTCTTTCATCACTGTTCTTGCAACTTCTTGAACAGTCCTATTTTCTTTCAACTACTCCATTATGCTGAGGAGTCCTAGGGGAAAATGAGTTCCTCTTTATGCTATGATTCTCAAAAAATATATTAAACTCATTGGAGGTGAACTCTCCACCTCTATAAGATCTCAAATATTTGATTTTCATATCCATTTCATTCTCAACCATAACTTTGAATGCTTTAAACTTTTCTAGAGCTTATATTTTTCTTTGAGAAAAGTAACCCATGTCATTCTAGAAAAATCATCAATCAATATCATGAAATATTTGTCACTTTGAAGGCTTTTTACTCTTGTAGGACAACAAATATCTGTATGTACCAATTCTAACAATCTGGTAGTATATTGTTTTTTGACTTTGAAGCTTCTTCTTTCTTTCTTTCCAATTTGACATTCTTTACAGAAAACATTGATAGGTTTTGTAATCTTTGGCAGATCTCTTACAACTTGAAATGAACTGATTCTTACTAAGTTATCAAAATTGATGTGACACATCCTCCTATGTCATAACCAAGTTTCATTAATCTGAGTCATAGAGAAATGACCATTAGCACCCTTAAGTTGATAAGCATTTCCATTTTTCCTTCTTGTAGTAGCAACCATAGTTTTGGATCCTTTTTTGATCTCACATCCATCATCTTGAAACATAAGATTGTATCCTTTGCTACACATTTTTCCAACAATCAAGAGGTTATTCCTTAAACCCTTAACATAGTAAACATCATTAGTATTATGCTTGCCATCAAAATTGATACAACCTTTTCCACATATTTTAGCAGATGTATCATCAACAAATCTAACACATCCTCCATCACATTTTTCAAGTTTAGAAAACTTATTCTTGTCATTCTTCATATTATTAAAGCATCCATTGTCAATGATCTAGTAGTTCTTCTCCTGTCTAGCATGAAAAGAAAATACCAAAATACCTTTGTCTCTAGAGGGATTTCCTTCACACATCTCTCAAAGTTAGCAGAAATAGATTCATCTTTTAAAGCCATTAACAAGAATTCATCATCTTCATCTCCATAATCAAATTCATCATCATAAATAATTGCATCTTCTCTAACATAATAACTTTTATTAATCATCTTACCTTTGTTCTCCTTATTTTTGCTATTCAAAGCTCTATTTGGACATCTTGAAGCATAGTAACCTATCTTTCCACAACTAAAGCATTTGAAAGGTAGCTTACCATTGTACTTTCTAGTACCCTTCTTCATTCTCTTTAAAAATTTAGCTTCTATATCATCAAGATCCGATTCCTTGATCTCCTCCAATTTTCCAACCTTAAAAGTAGTCTCAACTTTTGCACCACTATTTGTACCAAATTTTCTCACCTCAAAAGCAATTAAAGATCCATACAACTGATCTTTGGTATATTGATTCAAATTTGCAAATTCCTCAATAGAAGATACTTTATTACTATAATATTTAGGAAGAGTTCTGAGAATTTTCTTTGCCACTTATGGTTCTTTGAGTTCCCCACCAAGACCTTTGATGGAGCTGAAAACTTCATCTACCCTTTGCATGTAGCTTGTTAAATTTTCTTATTTAGACATTCGTGGGTTCTCAAACATGATCTTCAGATTCTACATCTTAGCTTCTTTGATCTTATCATCTCCTTCATAAATTCTTTCTAACTTTTCCCAAATATCTTTAGCATTTTTCATACCCATCACTTTCACTAATTCAAAATTAGTAAGACTATTTAAGAGAGCACACCTTGCTTTACCATTGCTTTCATAGGATTTTGTTGGGAAATTTAAATCATCTCAGAAAGAAACATCCAAGATCAGTAGTGCCTTTGGTAGCTTTTATTTCATCAGATTGCCTCAAAGACACAAACTATTATGCCACAAAGAGGAATCAGACATAGTTCATTTCCCACATTGACCCTTAGAGAAAAGTTAATGCTAATTAAACCAATTCCAAACAACACCATTAAATAGATTCAATCAAGTAGAACCATTAAACATGAAAGATGGAACAAAAAACATGAACACATAGATTTACGTGGGGAAAACCCTTTTGGGTAAAAAAACCCCACACTCCAAAAGCCCAGATCGCCATTGTATTATTCAGCAACAGAATACGGTTACAAATACAATTTAGGCTCTAAGCCTTTACAGAGTTTACATCTTGTTCCATCCAGAGAGAATCCGACAACATAACCCCTATTCTATTTCCCTCTCAATCACATTGTAAAATGTTCAATGATTTATACCATTCGTTCTCATTCCAGGCCAACCAGGAAACCAATTGATTCAGTTCCCAACTGTTGATTCAACTTCTACAAGTAACACTAACCATGTTGGTCCATGAAAGAGACTCTTTTCATCTCTCTTCGATAACATCAAGTCACTTTGATGTCTGAATTACCCTTCCGAGTCAATCCACCAAACAACCTTCAATGGTCAGCAACCAATTACAACTTTCCATTTTGGCACCGGTTGGGTCCCACCACAATATTCTTCATGAGATACTGATTCAACCTCATTGCCATATTGGGGAGACACCAATTCGTCTCCCACCGATATAAGGGAGTCACATCAATGAAGCCTTACCGGCCTATCGAAGAGATTCCACCCACAATCCCTTTGATATGAGGATGTCCCTATGACATAAATTCCTAGCAGTTCTCATTGCCAACTTGACACCACGTCATCACTACTGGCCAATTACCAAACCTATCGGGTCATCAGAGAGACTCGAGATAGAGTCTCGCTAACAAGAGTAAGTTCCACCAATGAAACACATGACCACCAATGACTGATATTGGACCATCAATGAGACTACCTTTAGATGTCATAGGTTTCAAGAGTTTCACAACCAAGTCACAGGTTCTCCAAATTTCCTAAGCAAGTTGTTGAGTTCTTAAGTTATTGTTACCTAATTTTCACCCTCAAGCTCAATCAGGCAAGGCATCTATGTTGCAGGTGTTCATAAGGGCCAAATGGGATATTTCCATTGAGGATTAGTTCATGCATCTGATGACATTTTGCAGGGGTTTTCAATTGGGGGACCTGCTTTGTTGGAAATATGCCTCAATAATCACAGGCTGAAGCCTCCATTAGAGCCAGGTCGGTATGACATCTTCATTGTCTAGTCGACTGGCTGCTTGATACCTTCCATTTTGAACAGGTCGCTGTGACCTAGTTTCTGTCTTGCCGAACGAAGCTGCAGAGCCTATTGCTGTGACAGGAAGGGTTCAATATGACCTCTTATCGCGTGGATTTCTCTGGCCGATAGGCCATTCAATCATCAATAGGGGAGACTCATGGTGACCACAGGTTTCAGGATAACTTATGACGCTCGGTGAAAGGTCCCAGTGAGGAGAAAAAGTCTCACCGACCGCTTTCGTTTGGGGCAACAAAGAGTCTCTAAGGCAGGTCTCATCGAATGAGGGATAAGCTCTCGACAAAGGTTGGTCCCTTCGCCACAAGGTCTCGCCGAACGCAGAGGGTCTCCCCGACATTTGACTTCGGTGTAGTTTCCAGCTGTCGCCCTTGGGTCTTGCCGACATGGCCATGTCTCGGCAAACGAAGGGATCTCGGCCAAAGGAAGTGGTTTCGCCACAATGTCTTGGCGAAACCTTTGTCTCTTGCTGAAGTGAACGAAATGAAGCCTTGCCAAATCAGGGTGTCTTTGGCACAACCTCTTGCCGACCAATGGATGTCTCCCCAACCAGGGGGGTCTTGATGACTGAAGCAAACAAGTGGGGGTCCCACCAGGGAAACATCCGGTCTCGCTAGGAGTTGGGGCTTTCGCCATGGGGTCCTGGCGACTATCCAAAGTCTCACCGAAGTATGTGGCTTCAGCATAATCTTGTGAATTCGATAGGAGATCTCCCCGACTCGGTGATTTCTCGCCGACAGTAAGGTGAACAGCTCAGGCAGACAAGAGGAGTCAGTCATGAAGTCTCAGTGACCGCGTGATGTCTCACTGACCAGAAGTAAAGACCTCGCTAAAAGAGCTTGACATCGACATAAGGTCTTGCCGATATAAGGATGTCTGGCCGACAGAAGGAAAGGAGCTCAGCGGGATGACTTTTGGAGACATCGGCAAAGGTCTCCCTGACATGATTTTCATCGATGTAGCGCCCGATTGTTAGAGTGATGTCTTACCGACATCATGTGGTCTCAGTGATAGAGGAGAGATCGATATGACATCTGAGCCTCGCCATGATGTCTTCCCGACTTGCCACAGTCTTGCCGAAGGAAATGAAGAGCTCAGACAGAATGCGAGAGTTCGGCGTGGGTCTCGACAACAAACACCGGTCATGTAGAAAGGAATGTTGCTTTCAGGGAGACTTAGAAAGGAGATCTTACTTTCGGTAAGATGTCTTCCCGAATGAAGGTGGTCTCAGCGATGGATATGGATAGCTATCGGCATGACTAATGAAGCCGCTATGACTCTTGCCGACGATGTGAGTCATGCCGATAAGTTGCAGAATGATATAATCGCATCGGCAAGACACTTTCAGTGTCTCACCGAGATGTGATTCTTTTCAAAAGGATTTTGACCACCAACAAAGTCTACGTGGAATACGCTCGACCAACCAGGAAGAGCTGAGGCGAGCCATGGCAATCTGACCAGAACGAAGAATGTCAACACGGGATGAATGCAATGCTAATCGATAGTGAGCTTAGGGCATTCAAAGCGTTCAGCTGAAGTGGTTCGAACAGGACACGATGCCAGAATTAGAATGAATGTGGTAGCTACGAAATATTAGAAGGTTTCTACAGGGATGACTCTTCACCATCATGGACACGCAGGGTCCTACATTTAATTCATCCAAAAGATCTGAGGGGAGATCTTTTCCGGAGACTAATATTTTGTAAGCCCTAAGGAGCCGACACAGTCGGATATATAAGGCATTTTTTTTGGCCTTTTTGAAGAGTTCAAATTATGCATCTAGAAGAGTTAGTGATTATTATCTATCCTTCCTCAGCTAATGTATACTTTGTAACCCAACTGGATCTTGGAATATAAAATGGAGGGTTGCCTTGGCCTCTGTTGATGCTTCAGTTTTCTGTCACTATTCTTGTAGAGTGTTGTGCATTTCAGGTTAATAATCAAGTTATCTTGTGAATTCTGTTATTCCTTTATGACTTTATTTGATACTCATGCCTTCCTTTGTAAAAGAGAACCATTATATGAATCACAAGCTAGTGTTTTTATAATCACCCATGGATTCTATTCTGTGAAAGTATTTTCCTTTATTCAAAACATGTGTGTATCAAGCCTGTTTGTAACACATTGATGTGTAGCTCATAGAATTTGATGTGTATCTTTCTGATCATTAACAAATCTCAAGTGCATTCAAAGTATTCCTTTGATCTTTTTAAGCTCGGTGTATCACCATAGGAATAGGCTAGTTTAGTCTCATTTGTATGCATTCCTTCTCCTTTTACCTCTCAGTGATCAATAGTTTAGGTGATACCCAAAGGAAGCCAGCCTTCTCTGGAGGTTCACTCCAATCTCAGGTGACCCACAACCTTGGAGTGATCTAATGTTTCACTAGAAAGCTCAGTTTTACAACTTTGCATAGGGTGCATTTCTAGGTGACAACAGTTTCTGGAACGCCCAGTGGGACTGAGAACTAACTGTGTCAGTCCCTTTTGTACCATGTATTACTGCAGTTTGGTGTGTACCGTAGTATTTTATGCCTTTGGAGGCAATTTTTTAACATACCTGGTGACTCCAAGCCTGAAGTATCTAGTTTTAGCAGTCTAAGTGTTGGTTTCATGATAGTATGTCTTACCATTCACCGTTTCATGAAGGTATGGTGCTTGCATCTTTTTATCAGTCATACCCTATTGAAGATACCACTAGTTTTACTCAAAATAGCTATGTAGCAGTGGGTTACCAGCAAGCTCAATTGGCCTACCCACCCACCCATGCACAAGTTCAGCAGCGGCATGCTTATGCTCACCAACAACCCCCAGAGGGTTATTTTATTTCCAATCAGAAAATTTATTCTTCACATGAGCCTCAAAATTTAGATGAAATGAGTTTGGAGAATATGTCTTTATTTTTCCAAAAGCAGTTTGAAGAAATTGAAAATCAGCACGAGGTTAATAGGCAAGAGGAGGAGCTTGCTTATCAAGCTTACATTCATCAGCAGGAGGTTGAGACACAAAGAGGATTCCATTTAGTACAAGAATTTGAACAAAGTCAGTCTAACTCTCCTGAAGAACAACTTTCTCAAATGCCCCAATCAGCTACTACCTTTTCAAATCCTCTCTTTGAGGAAGCAGAAGAAGAGCAACTTATTGATCAAGATGAGTTAATCCTCTGGGAAAAGCTTAAGAATGTGAATCCTTTGCATTTAGCCATAAGGTGTTATCAACTACAACAGAAAAGGATTGAGCAGCAAGAAGACACTTGTTCTAAAGAATCCTCGACTATTCCAACCAATTAGCAAGTTCAAAAAATTAAGTCTTCTAATTCTTCAATTAAGCTCCCTAAGCTTGAAATTCTGAATTTTAGGAGTTTTCATCCTGTGCAAGAGCATGTAGTTGAGAAAACTCAGTCCATTATCCCTCAAGAGCAGTCTTTTCAATTACAAAGTCAGCCTAGTCAGAGGATAAAAGAATTTTTTGAGGAAGATGAAGCTCTTTTGCATATTGATACATTTGAGCATGAAGTTCAAAATGAAAAATCAGGGTTGTTACAAGTGACTGATGAACAGGGCCAGTTAGGAAAACAGAGTTCTAAACAAGAAATGATAGTTGAACATGGAGTTATGTCATATTCATCTAATGAGCTCCCTAGTTTTGTTGAACAGAGTGGTGAAACCCTGATTAATTTGTTTTCTGAACTTCCTAGTTTTGATGATGAGGTTGGGAAAAGCATGTCTAAACAATCATCAGTAATAGCGTTTCAATAGCAAAAAGAGGAATATCTCAATGACAAGGTGTTCTTCCATCAAGATGAGCATGATCAACAAAAGTATGTCTTCAAAGATATGAGTAATCCTTGCAATATTAAAAGAAAGAATTATGAAGTTGATGTAGGATATCTTATGCATGAGAAAGCTAACCATGAACTTGGAGAAGACATGTTCTCAAGTGTAATAGAGGGTTTTTGTTCAGGACTTGATGTTAAGCTACAAATTTCTAAACCAGTAAAGTCTGAACAACATATAGATGCAACAGAGCAGAAATTTTTCTTCCCTCAGGAGTGTCGTCCTGAGGAAAACAATAGTCCTCTTATCATTAAAGGTACTGGTACTGTGCAGAATGATGAGGACTTGTTCTGGGATGACTTGGAGATTTTCATTTCAAGCTTGGATCATGAACAGTCTTTTAGTGAGGCCCATCAGGTAGATATCAGTATATCAAATGAAAAAGAGTTTGTACCTCAAGCCCTTACTGATTTACTTGATGAGCTTCCTGATTTTGTGGAGGGAACTACAAGAAAAGTTATGATGCAATCCCTTATGCCAAATATTGATCAACATACTGAGGAATATGATGGTGGTGTGTTGATCAATATACAGACAATCCAAGACAACCATGACTTGACGGCATTTGACCAATTTGATAGGGTGAATGAAGCAGACATTTCATTGACCTCTGAGCCAATTCATTCAAATGAGACTACCATTGTGCAAGACAAGGAAGAAGCAGATCTTCATAAGCAAATCAGCATTAAGAGCAAGGAGTTTATCCTTTCCATAGGATGCCCAATTAAAGATTTGATTAACAGAATGCCAGGAAGAGCAAAGTGTGCCATTGTTCCAGAAAAGGTTGATGCAATTACGACATTGGAGGAGTAGAATCTATTCACTTATCCCTTTCCAGACACCGGTTTTTACTATCAATTCAAAATGATAAGCGGATTTATCCTTGTCTTTCCAAGTGTTCTGCAATTAGTACGAGCAATTCATCAACTTGTGAGCCATTGTATATTGAGGAGAAAGGGCAGCTACTTCAGTCATCCTGTAAATGGTTTTGTTTGACCAATTTCTTATTGGTTAGTATAGGGTAGGTTTAGCTGCTATTTCTTTCCCTAAGTTTTTTTCAACACATGTAAATAGTTTTTTTCAGTTTTCTTGTTTTCAATAAGTTTCCAAGTGTTCTAGTGAGTCTCAAGATGAGTTACAACCATGTACAAAGTTGCTCTTGATCTTTTCTGAGTTGTCCCAATGACTCCATGCCCAATGGATAGGCCTAGGCTACTAGTTTTATGTTTAGCAGGCAAACATCCAGCAAAGGTCGAGAGAAATGTTACCTAATTTTCACCCTCAGGCTCAATCAGGCAAGGCATCTATGTTGCAGGTGTTCATAAGGGCCAAATGGGATATTTCCATTAAGGATTAGTTCATGCATATGATGACATTTTGTAGGGGTTTTCAGTTGGGGGGCCTGCTTTGTTGGAAATATGCCTCAATAATCACATGCTGAAGCCTCCATTAGAGCCAGGTCGGTATGACATCTTCATTGTCTGGTCGACTAGCTGCTTGATACCTTCCATTTTGAATAGGTCGCTGTGACCTAGTTTTTGTCTTGCCGAACGAAGCTGCAGAGCCTATCGCTGTGACAGGAAGGGTTCGGTATGACCTCTTATCGCATGGATTTCTCTAGCCGATAGGCCATTCAATCGTCAGTCAGGGAGACTCATGGTGACCACGGGTTTTGGGATAACTTATGACGCTCGGTGAAACGTCCCAGTGAGGAGACAAAGTCTCACTGACCGCTTTCATTCGGGGCAACAAAGAGTCTCGGAGGCAGGTCTTAGCGAAGGTGAAGGTCTAGCCGAATGAGGGATAAGCTCTCGGAAAAGGTTGGTCCCTTTGCCACAAGGTCTCCCCGAACACAGAGGGTCTCCCCGACATTTGACTTCAGTGTAGTTTCCAGCTGTGGCCCTTGGGTCTTGCCGACATGGCCATGTCTCGGCGAACGAAGGGATCTCGGCCAAAGGAAGTGGTTTCGCCACAATGTCTTGGCGAAACCTTTGTCTCTTGCCGAAGTGAACAAAATGAAGCCTCGCCAAATCAGGGTGTCTTTGGCACAACCTCTTACCGACCAATGGATGTCTCCCCGACCAGGGGGATCTTGATGACTGAAGCAAACAAGTGGGGGTCCCACCAAGGAAACATCCGATCTCGCTGGGAGTTGGGGCTTTCGCCATGGGCTCCTGGCGATTGTCCAAAGTCTCGCTGAAGTATGTGGCTTCGGCATAATCTTGTGAATTCGATAGGAGATCTCC
Organism: Sequoia sempervirens; assembly: GCA_007258455.2. NCBI lineage: Eukaryota > Viridiplantae > Streptophyta > Pinopsida > Cupressales > Cupressaceae > Sequoia > Sequoia sempervirens. The sequence goes on along the minus strand of VDFB02047230.1, from coordinate 19,158,239 downwards.
CCAACTCGGTGATGTCTCGCCAATAGTAAGGTGAACAGCTCGGGCAGACAGGAGGAGTCTGTCATGAAGTCTCAACGACCGCGTGATGTCTCACCGACCAGAAGTAAAGACCTCGCTGAAAGAGCTTGACATCGGCATAAGGTCTTGCCGATATAAGGATGTCTGGCCGATAGAAGGAAAGGAGCTCGGCGAGATGACTTCTGGAGACATCGGCAAAGGTCTCCCCGACATGATTTTCATCGATGTAGCTCTCGACTGTCGGAGTGATGTCTTACCAACATCATGTGGTCTCAGCGATAGAGGAGAGATCGATATGACATCTGAGCCTTTCCATGATGTCTTCCTGACTTGCCACAATCTTTCTGAAGGAAATGAAGAGCTCAGGCAGAATGCAAGAGTTCGGTGTGGGTCTCGGCGACAAACACCGGTCACGCAGAAAGGAATGTTGCTTTCGGGGAGACTCAGAAAGGAGATCTTACTTTCGGTAAGATGTCTTCCCGAATGAAGGTGGTCTCAGCGATGGATATGGATAGCTATCCACGTGACTAATGAAGCCGCTATGACTCTTGTCGACGATGTGAGTCATGCCGATAAGTTGCAGAATGATATAATTGCATCGGCAAGACACTTTTAGTGTCTCGCCGAGATGCGATTATTTTCAAAAGGCTTTTGACCGCCCACAGAGTCTGCGTGGAATATGCTCGACTAACCAGGAAGAGCTGAGGAAAGCTATGGCAATCTGACCATAATGAAGAATTTCAACACGGGATGAATGCAATGCTAATCAGTAGTGAGCTCAGGGCATTCAAAGCGTTCAGCCAAAGTGGTTCGAACAGGACACAATGCTAGAATCAGAATGAATGTGGTATCTGCGAAATATCAGAAGGTTTCTACAGGGATGACTCTTCACCTTTTTGGACATGCAAGGTCCTGCATTTAATTCATCCAAAAGATCTGAGGGGAGATCTTTTCCGGAGACTAATATTTTGTAAGCCCTAAGGGGCCGACACAGTCAAATATATATGGCATTTTTTTTGGCCTTTTTGAAGAGTTCGAATTATGCATCCTGAAGAGTTAGTGATTATTATCTATCCTTCCTTAGTTGATGTATACTTTGTAACCCAACTGGGTCTTGGAATATAAAATGGAGGGTTGCCCTGGCCTCTGTTGATGCTTCAGTTTTCTGTCACTGTTCTTGTAGAGTGTTGTGAATTTTAGGTTAATAATCAAGTTATCTTGTGAATTTTGTTATTCCTTTATGACTTTATTTGATACTCATGCCTTCCTTTGTAAAAGAGAACCATTATATGAATCACAAGCTAGTGTTTTTATAATCACCCATGGATTCTATTTTGTGAAAGTATTTTCCTTTATTCAAAACATGTGTGTATCAAGCCTATTTGTAACATATTGATGTGTAGCTCATAGAATTTGATGTGTATCTTTCTGATCATTAACAAATCTCAAGTGCATTCCAAGTATTCCTTTGATCTTTTTAAGCTCGGTGTATCACCATAGGAATAGGCTAGTTTAGTCTCATTTGTATGCATTCCTTCTCCTTTTACCTCTCAGTGATCAATAGTTTAGGTGATACCCAAAGGAAGTCGGCCTTCTCCGGAGGTTCACTCCAATCTCAGGTGACCCACAACCTTGGAGTGATCTAATGTTTCACTAGAAAGCTCAGTTTTACAACTTTGCATAGGGTGCATTTCTGGGTGACCAGTTATCTAACCACCCAATCTCCCAACTTTTTTTAAGTGTTGCAGGTTTCAATAATTTCAAAACTCTTGACTTGTGATTCTAAGGTTCTAGATTTTCACGATCGCGTGGCATTCAAGCCGATAAAGGGAAAAACATAACTGCTACAAGAAGTCAATCAAGCCAGTAAATTTGAGTCACATTTTCCAAAATTCTCCCACTTGACGAAGAACTTACTAGCTCCTTCCAATGCTAGAAAATATTGATCAACTCACACAACCATACATGCAGTCTCAAGAATCTTAAATAATGATTTCACACTCCAACCAAGACACCTGCAATGACATCCAATATTTATACCAACTTAGGCAACAGTTTCAGTCATCCACCAAAGAAAAAGGAACAAGCCAAGGCGTATATGCACCAGTCTCAAGAAAAAAAGCATCAAATCTAACTAATAACAAAGGCTACAAAAAATAGCCACCACTCCATTATGCTCACAAGATATACAGAAGCATCACAAAATCAACTTCAAATCCCTCAACATGAACAAAACCATGAAGTCATTCTCCAAAAAAAAATACATAACATCAGCTAGAACAACAACCAAAAAACTAACTACTTCCATCCAATTGATCAACACACGTGACTGAAATTTGCGCACAAAGCAAGTGCTACTCCATCCAATCACACATACCTTGAAGGTATCCTCATCAGTAAACTCATGCCAGAAACATAGCCAACTCATCAACTATAGATACAAGCTCCTAGTTGACGAGGACCAAACATATTTAAGAACTCCCAATGCATGGGTAATCAATTTGAAAAGATCGAGGCATACCACGTCTACCAATAGCATAACATAGAGTGTAAACATGTAGTTTCAAGGAACCATCCACAATGATATGCAAAACTTATAATTAAATAACTTGTAAGAACATCTCTCACCACAAGTCTTCATAGCTCTCCCAAGTTCTCCACACTCAACAAAGGAAAAAGATTAAGAACCTCCATGTCATCACCCAAGAACATGATTGAAAACACATGACCATAAGCTAGTGATCACTACAGCTCTGACCAAACCTCAAACCAATGTAATGTGAAACCAAACATCCAGTAAGACAACCAAGACCAAAGAGAGCACCTCTACACATCATGTACCTATAGAAAATCCTCCTACATACACCTCTAAATGTCAATTGTGTCAAGTATGATCTCCTTCAAAACCCCAAGAGAAAATCCTTAACAACATCCAACTGTTCAATCACCAAGTTCAAACATAACACATATATCATGTAATCAACATGGATGTAAGCCTCTCAAAGAAGATCAAACTATTTCATTTCCCATTTCAGGAAATACGCTCAATGCATCTCCTAAACTAAGCATCAATGAATGTAATCACAATGCATAAGGAGATAACCATGCTATCCATCTCTCATAATGAATCCTTCATAATCATCTAATAGCAGTTCAAGATCCATATCCATGAAAGAAAGCATAAAACACCTTAGAGAAACCATGGGCAATACATCTCAAGTGATAAACTACTGAGTAGACCAAGAGTGGGGAATGAGAATACTCCTTCAAGATATGCAATCCATCATGACTCCTCCAAGAGCAATCTCCTCATTGGTCTATGTTGAACTCATGTCCAACCAATTTGAAGGTTTCTTGGTTTTTTTGTTGAAATCTTCATCAAGAGTAACCATCAACACTTATCTCCTCTCAAGAGAAATGTAGCATCACCTTATTCTTCATGTATCCATGAGCACTTGCAAACAATCATCTCATGCTAAACTCCAAATGCATCATTGCACTATCATGAAGTTATCAATCATATGACCAATGCACCCAAAACACAAAGAATTACCAGACCACTATCAAAGCTCCAAACATCTAAATCAAGAACTTATCATGAAATCATGATCTTACCATCCCCCTTAGGAGACCCCATGCTTCAAGTGAACTAACCATGGTCTCAAGAGCAAATCAACATGCAAAAACTCTAATGCGCAAACAAGAGTTTATCATGACATTAAGCAAACAAACTCTAAACCAACATAACCTATCAAGCACCACCAACACCTCAACCAAAGACTCCAAGAATCCTCCATGGTTCCGATATGTTGCACATCTTCAAATAGTGTCCATGCAAATATGAAAGAACCCTTCTACAACAACAAGATCTAAGAGCTCCTCCTAGTAACATATGTAACACTAGAGAAGACCATCCATCACCAAGTGATGAATCCATAGTCATTGCTAGAGCTCCCACTGAACCGTTACAACCGAGCTCTCAAGCATCATGACCCAACATCTACTAATCTGAAAATCCTTCAGGTCCACACATCAACATGTCCATCAAGTGGTACCAAGATCTCCAAAACAAGCAAAGATTACCATCACTATCAAAAGCTTACACAAAGCAATGTATCCAAGATATCCATGACATTGTGATACAACATGCTACAGGTCCCTATAACTGACTATTCAGGTACTCAACACCATCCATCCTCTCATCTCAAAGCAACCACACCAATGCACAAGTGACCACATACAAGGCCAGCTAACAAATCTGCACTAACATTGAATCAACCCTTTGGATATAGACAGTCCACTTTCGAGTTATCTCACTGTAGCCAATGGGTAGCTAATCCACCAACCACATAACTAGAAGAACAATCACATCGAACATGCAAACCCATCAATGCACTGGAAACATCAACATTGAGATCTCAAAGAGAATAACCACGTAGAATACATGACTCAAACACTAGATCAAGTCCAAATCCGATTTTCCAATCATGTCCACAACTCGAGCACCATAGTCTAGGAACCCAACAAGCAACACCACAGGAAATGTTGAGTGACTAATCATGTACCAACACTCCCATACAGAGAAGACATCACACCTCCTCATACCATGCACAAAGCATGCATGCAAAACTACAAATATCTCATCCAGCAATGCCCCAAAAGCGAAGATCTAGAAAATAGTTTAACAGTAGCTCCACAAAACCATAAGTTTTTTCTTGACCGTGTAAAACCTACAAAACCACTGTGTTCAAGAGCACGCATGCACACCCATATCCACTTCACATTTGGATGACTCAAAATTTTGAAACATAAACACCATAATATTTAAACAAAAATAAAGGGTTATCATGAATATACATAACCATAGATTCTTTAAATGAAAATCTATAAAACCCTCAAATCCAAAGAACATGGATTTGAGCGATGCAAGTACAACACATCCTTAAAAGGAAACAATAGTTAAGGAACTCTAGGTCCATATTAAGTGAAATCCAAAACCACCAACATGTGCATGCATCCAAGAGAGAGATAGGCTATTTCAGAAGCTTCGAGACCATCCAATGATCAACTCCATAGCCTACGTGCAATTGGGGTAACATAAATCTATGCCTTCCAATATCAAGACAAAACATCCAACATAAGCACATTTCTCCATAGTTAAGAAACAACCCAATATTATCCATATCATTAGGGATTCCCTCACACAGAAACCCAATATGAAAGCTTTGTTGCAACACAATCATAGAGTAACCCCATGCATCAGGATTATACCACTGCTAACTCATGAGCTTCAAGTCACATCATTTCAATATGACCAACTAAAGTTTCTCCATCTTCTTCATCCTTCATACTGCGTGTTATCTCTTGAAACTCAAATAAAAGATTAAGAATTTTTACTCACCAAAGGATCAATTCATTAGTCGATTCCTTCAGATTTCCTTAAGCCTGCCACACTAAGAAATCTTCACAGAAGGAATACCCAAAACCAAAAATACCAAGAATTCTTACATGCAAGCCACATGCGAGTTCATGCAAGTACATGCAACACACATGCAAGTACATTCAACTTACAAACTTGCACATGCAAGTAAAAAACAAATCCCAGAAGAAAGCTCTGATACCATTTGTTGGTAAATTTAAATCATCTCAGAAAGAAACATCCAAGATCAGTAGTGCCTTCAGTAGCTTTTATTTCATCAAATTGCCTCAAAGACACAAACTACTATGCCATAAAGTGGAATCATACATAGTTCATTTCCCTTATTGACCCTTAGAGAAAATTTAATGTTGATTAAACCAATTCCAAACAACACCATTAAATAGATTCAATCAAGCAGAACCATTAAACATGAAAGATGGAATAGAAAACATGAACACATAGATTTACGTGGGGATAACCCTTTCAAGTAAAAAACCCGACACTCCAAAATCCCAGATCGTCATTGTATTATTCAACAATAGAATATAGTTACAAATACAATTCAGGATCTAAGCCTTTACATCTTGTTACATATGGAGAGAATCTAGCAACATAACCCCTATTCTATTTCCCTCTCAATCACATTACAGAACGTTCAATGATTTATACCATTCATTCTCACACGATGATAACTAGGAAAACAATGGATTTAGTTCCCAACTATTGATTCAACTTCTAGAGGTAACTAATGCTAACTATGTCAGGCCATTGAAGAGACTCTTTTCGTCTCTCTCCAATAATAGCAAGTCACTCCAATGTTCGAATTACCCTGATGAGTCAATCCGCCAAACAACCTTCAATGGTCAGCAACCAATTACCACTTTCCATTCTAGCACCAATCAGGTCTCACCATGGTATTCTTCATGAGATACTGAGACAACCTCATCGCCATATCAGGGAGACACCAATTTGTCTCCCACCGATATAAGGGAGTCACATCGATGAAGCCTTATCATCCTGTCGAAGAGAATCCACCCATAGTCCTTCTGATACGAGGATGTCCCTTCGACATAAATTCTAGGTGGTTCCCACTGCCAACTTGACACCACATCATCATCGTTGGCCAATTACCAAAGCTATCGAGTCATCAGAGAGACTCAGGATAGAGTCTCGCCGACAAGAGTAAGTTCCACCAATGAAACACATGACCACCAATGAGTCATATCGGACCATCGATGAGACTGTCTTTAGATGTCACAGATTTCAAGAGTTTCACAACCAAGTCACAAGTTCTCCAAATTTCCTAAGCAAGTCACTGAGGTCTTAAGTTATCTAACTACCCGATCTCCTAAATTTCTTTAAATGTTGTGGGTTTCAATAATTTTAGAACTCCCGACTTGCAGTTCTAAGGTTCTAGATTTCCACGATCGCGTGACATTCAGGCCGATAAAGGGAAAAAAATAACTACTACAGGAAGTCAATCAAGCCAGTAAATTTAAGTCACATTTTCCAATAGCTTTGATCTCATCAGTAGTACTTGGACCATTTGTAGGTTCATTATATCCAGTCTTAATAGACTTCCAAACATCAAATCCAAGATAAACCAGAAAACCTCCATCCTTGTCTTCCAGAATGCATAATTTGTTCCATCAAATATAGGGATCTCTTTCTTATGTGCCATCCCAGATCTACCTCAAGCAGTAAATATTTCTTCCAAGGAGCCTTTCTTTGATACCAATTTTTGAATGCATAAGACAACTAAGAGGGGGGTGAATCAATTTTACCTTAAAACTTCAAAACCATCACAAACATTCAGATCCGCATTCATTCAATTAACCCTTAATCTGTTATAATGATTTAACATGAAAGAAAATAACAGAAACTAAATCAAATATAAACCATGAATAATACAACACCAAATTTACATCAAAACCCCAAGATGGGAAAAACCATAGTGAGGATTAGCTCACAATATAAAGTAACATCAACACCGAATATAAAGGGCTCACTGCTAGAGGGATCATTTCTAGAATAGAAAAGATGATAAAGAGGAATATTTCACAGAGAAATCCAAATCAATGCAATAGATAAAATCCACCACAATATCACCAACACCTTCGCAACTTGACTGAAGAATTGTAGACACCTTCTGCTCACTGCATCTAGTAATTTAACACATGAAATCTCACATTGTACTTCTCAAATTCACACTCTAACACTCTGCAATTCACATCATGCTTTTCTATATTCCCATCCCTCAAAACCTCAACTCATATTTATATCATCTTCAACCTTGAAAAAATTCTCCAAGGTTGGCTATGCACCTCAACCATGCAAATTAAAATTAGGTCGGCACTAAAACACTTCTGAGGTGGATAGAAGTGAAAGCAAACCACATCATTCCTTATTTGAGACCCAAATCTATAACACCATGTTACAACATGCTTCTACAAATAATAAACATCCACCATAATTAGTGTAAACACCAAGGTCGGTTGTTACCCATGTAAACACCATTAAAATTTTAAGTACACACTTCCTTTGATCAATAACAACTCACAGACAACAAATGTCACCTGAACACAATCTAGAATATTTCATAAATACCCTAAAATCCAACAAACTCCTTTACAACATCTTTCACCTGAAGAATGTACACACCTAGTATGGTCAAAAAATTATGCCATACACTACAACTTAAGAAACTGACTTTCAAAGAACCAAACCTCAAACAACTTTGACTAAAGAAATATACCAACACTATCAGCATGCCTTCAAATCTGCAAGAGCTTAAACCAAATTGCAGAGAAACATGGAGCAAAAACATTTCTCTCAGACACCTCTGCAATACACTATTCACACACTGGTGAACACAACTTCTTCTACACAATGATCTAGCACACCAAATTCTGAATGCAACACCTCTAATCAACATATATATGAAGGGAGAAAATTTCTTGGCTCTAGGGTTTAGGACCTAAAATAACAATCTTCACACTCTCTCATTCAAGGATAATCCTAGAGATCTCAATGCAAAGGAGAAAGAGATATTGCAATAGGGTTGTCCTAGGGGTTGATTATAAACTAATGACGGGTTCACCACCAAGTTAAGACTTGGAAAGAAAAATGTAATACAAGATGAAATGCTTAACCCTAATTTGATGTAATCCTTAGCTAGATGAGCTAAAAATGTATGAAAAATAGAACAGCAAGGTGAGATCTCAAGAGTATGCACCTAGAAACCTAAAGGAGGAAGGAATAAGCTTTGCAACACTGAAAATCCTAAAATTTTGGCCTACTAGGACTCATACGCCAGTTTAGGAAAATCAGTCCCAAATCTGGGTTTCTACACAAGAACATGTTTCTGGAAAAAGGGTATATGAATCTGCAAGAACTCTAAAAAATACCTGTAGTGGGACTCATATGCCACTTTTGAAATATCAGTCCCACTTCACTTTTTTGGGAATTTAAAGTTCAAATCTATGCTCCAATCTCTGTCCTTCCCTTCCAAATTGATTTATGGATCTGAATCTGTGAAAAGACTTGCAAAACATAATATAGACTTGATTTGCTTATGGGGGGTTTACCATGGTCAAACCCCTAGTTTGTTAATTAAACCTTGATAGAAATAATGAAATGTGCATGTAAATAGGAATGTAAACCCTAACCTTAAGTGTGTCTAAGATTAGGAAATATGAAATGGCAAGAATGAGATGCATGAATGAAATATAAAGATGAATGACTCACTTTGAGAGATCTCTAATCAACCAAATGAGCCCTAATAATGTGTGTACCTTCCTTAGGCTAAATGTATAGTGATAATGGAGGATGGAATCACTCAGGAAATGAGTCATTAGGCTTGGATTGATGGATAGTTGCCTCTCCCCAACCTAGAATCCATCATGATTCACCATAGACAACCATGATCAACCCTTGACAATACTAGATCTTGAATGAAAGTGAGCTTGAAGACTTGCAAAAACACTTTAATTTTGCTCCAAGACTTCAACTTTTCTATCTTTTGAAACTTGAATGCTCTTGTGACAGAAAGCTTGAAGACTCTTGAATGCTTAGATCTTGAAAATGCTTGCTTAGATGAAAAAATGACTTAGAAGCTTGCTTATATAGGCATTAACACCTAATTTACTGTTATTCAGATCTCAAAAGCTGACATCAACCAAAAATTTGAATTAAAAAGGTTATTTTCTCACTCAAACACTAAAAAAGCCCCAAATGGGATTCATTTGCCCAAGGTGGCGAATGAGTCCCACCCTATATTTTCGGGGTGGGTTTTTGGAATTTTTTATGTTTTTGATGATTTTGTTGGGTTTTTAGCCAAAATAAGCCTCGAGATCCAAAATAATGGGTCTTAGGGGCCTATTGATGACGATTTTAAAAGGTATTTAATGCAAGGGTGCCAAAATAGGTCCAAATTAAGTGTGAAATTGCATCGCTTTCAAGAGCATATAATTTTCTACACTACATTTAGCCCCCACTTTAGCACCCATATGACTCTATGTGCATATGCAAGCTAAAGGACTCAAAAAATAAACATCATTTCATAAAAGGATACTCATATGGATTCATTCATACAATGGGAGAATGAAGACCCCTCTGTAACTATCTACAAAACCACAATGTTAGGAACTACATCCTATAACACGAGTTCATTAGTTGTCAAAAATCCTCTTACCTAACTTCTTCTAGAAATAAAATTTGAGGGTAGATGTATGCCCCCCCTTGATTCTACTTGATTTTTTTTCCTTAGCTTTGTCCTTACACATTTATTTTATGATTTGTATGCATTTCTAGGTTAATTTAGGGCCTTGGAAGAAAAGTTCACAAAGCATCCCTTTTTTTTTGCAAAGTGTCCCCTTTTTTCGCAAAGTGTCCCTTTTTGTCACAAAGTGTCCCCTTTTGTCACGAAGTATCCCTTTTTTTCGCAAAGTGTCTTGTTTCTTCGTGAATTGTCCCAAAGGGGTCTAAAGTGTCTAGGAACCTTAGAAAATTACACTAGAGCAACTTTAGTACACTTTATTAATTTTTTATGTATAGATTTGAGATTGTAGTATTCTTATAGGACATTTTTTTCTTTTTTGTTAGATTCCTCCCCGTTTGTGGCAGTGTCTTGGCAAAGATAGATCAGTCACCTTCGAGACCTAGCCCCCACACTTTCAACAGAGGATACAAAGATATTACAGATCATAGGATTGTATTGGGTGCACCTCATGCCCCCCATGAGGTACCACAATGCTATGTTGATGGCACTGGAAAAGTGGTGGAATGCAGACACATGCACGTTTTATCTTCCCACATGCGAGATCACCATCACATTAGAGGATGTCCATCGCATACTCTGAGTTCTGATTCGGGGCGAGAGGGTATGTTTTCTAGCAGATTGGTCATTTTGGGAGATGAAATACGATATGCAGTGCTGCCTTGGAGGTCTAGTTCATGATATTATTGTGAGGCCACAGATTGATCTAGCTATGCTACTATATTTGCAGGCCCCATTTGTTGCACAGATTATGATGTTCATTGTAGCACTAGTACTCGTCCTTGATGGTCGGGGAGCACATTTAGAGGGAGGAATAGTACATATGATGCAGGGGATGGTATAGCACAGGACCATGTACGCCTGGGAGCGCAACATCCTTGTGCACTTATATTATGTTCTTGGGTGATTTTCATTTCGTGAGGTTAATAGTATGGTACACTATACGTTGTTGCAGGTGTGGTACCTGGAGCATATCACTTGCACCAGGCTGATAGGATTTCCATGTACATCAGCCCTAGGGTATCCTCATGCATTAAGTTATCCACTATGGTGGCTATGGAAGTATGGGGATTTACATTTTTGGAGAGTCTGATTCGACCGACTGGATGAGGAGATCATACGAAGACCTTATTAGCTTATACCACAGTGGTCAGATGAGATTCATCAAATGAGGAGATTATAGATGGATAGATTTTTTATAGGTAGACACAATTACATGGTACGACCTTTCTATTATGATCGTGTCATGTGACAATCTGGAAAGGTCCAAGTACCACCCATGGCACAACCCTTTTTTAGGAGATCAGTACGGAGTGCCCGGAGGCTTGATGATACTAGACGGTTCACTACCAATGATGTCATCTAAAGTGACTCTGAGTATGAGGATCATGATATGCCTCTCGTCTCCAACCTTGATGACATCAATACCACAAATTCCTATGAAGAGTGGTGGGAAATAGCACGGTCTACTCTTGTATTCCTGATGGATGAGTTGTTAGGTGATGTAGAGCCACTCCCAGATCAAGGAGATGAGGAGGAGGACAGATCTAAGGAGGCATGCTTTAGGGCTGCAAATATATTCACAGATGTGATAGATGAGGAGTATGATGAGGTTGCAGATCCTTATTATGATGGGCAGGAGGAGGAGGAGGACGAGGAGGATGAGGATGAGGACAAGGACGAGGAACGGCTAATGAGTGAGGGTGATGAGACAACAGATGAGGATCTAGTGGGCCATGAGTGGGGAGAGCCAGCTCCTACTCATGTGACTAAGTCATAGTCAGCAGCTACAGCAGGCACCAATACCTACAGTAATGGAGAGACTAGCACATCCTCCATGCCTCCTACACACAACGAGACTATCTTCACACAGCCAACTAGAGAGCTAGGTGATGATATTTTATTTACTACCATTTTTTATGCTTATGTTCATGATTTATGCTTTAATTTTATGTCTATATATATCTATCATGATGTGTACTGATTATATTTATGATTTCTATCTTTTGGGAGCTATAAGAGACCTTCATGCTCTTTATCATCAAGTGGTTATCGAGATAGTGCCCCCATTAGTCTACGAGGATCATGTCGATACAAACTATGTGCCCCACCCATCATGGAGTGGGATCCAAAGCTATTTGAGTCATATGTCAAACTCCAGGTAGCGTATGAGAGTTTTAGGAGGCACACCCACCAAGCCGAGGTTTCCCAAGATGCTCAGTCATCTTGAGCCCTAGCAAAGGTTGAGAGACTTCAATCAAAGGTAGCCAGACTATAGGAGGAGAGAGATCATCTAGTAGAGGATTAGCGAGAGGCCCTTGGACATGTACAGGGTTTATAGTATGCTCTAAATGTACTTGGTGGCTCACAATCACAATTGCATACCACCGTCTCCTGACGAACCACCTCTAGATAGATGCGAGCACCAAATCCTGAGGGATCTAGCAGTCACAGACCTTATTAGCATTGTATATATATTGATGACATGTACACAAAACTTTGGTATATATATATGATCATTTGATGTTTTGTTACTTATGTTTATGTGTTTAATGTTAAATGGCAATGTGATTGATTAAATAATCTTTGTTAGACTATTTAATGAATGTCTCCATGATTTAACATGTTTAAAGTTATCTAATTAAAATTTATTCTAGTTTCTTTTAGATGCAACATTCTGATTAAGTATGTTATGCTAAATTAAATGCACCTATGATCTAATAAAAAATATTAAATGTATATAAGGATTTAATCTAACACAACATACAAGATTATATTGAATAGTATGAAACCAAAAGTAACCATCTAAAATTTAATTTAAATAATTACTTTAGTATTCAAGACACACAAATAATTGTTTGTCAAGAACGAAGCAATGCGAGAGCACATAGAACATTATCTACTAACTCTAACATCACTGCTTTATAATTCACACTATTCAAGAAGATTAGACATAATACCGATGTAGATGCGTGACATTTATAGGCTCCTTAAGTGGTGTACTTTCCATTTTTGTTATGTATATGCTTGGGAGCCATAACTTTCATTAATTATATAAGGTCCTAACCAATTAGGACTGAGTTTTATTTTTTCAGTTGGGTTGGCATTAACATTACGTTGATTTTCAAATAACACCAAATCACCTTTGTTGAATACGTGAGGGATGACATGATCGATGTAACTACGCTGCAATTTTCTAGCATAAGCTTGGAGATGTTCAAGAGCGTTAATGTGTTATTCATCAAGCATCTCAAGCTGATGCAATTGTTGTTCTTTATAAGTGTTGGAATCAATAAGTCCTTGAAGAGCAATCCTTAATGTAGGGATTTCTAACTCCAAGGGAATAATTGCCTCAATACCGTAGACAAGGTTATAAGTTGTCCCAGTGGACTTTCTGATACTAGTATGGTAAGCCCATAATGCATACATCAACTGTGTGTTCCAATCCTTATTATGTTTGTTTACTATCTTCCTTAAGATTTTATCCAGGGTATTATTAGTCGATTCAGCTTGACCATTGGATTGTGGCTAGTAAGGTGTTGAAAAGCGATGTTGGATGTTAAATTTTTCTAGGAACTTCTTCACATCATTATTCTTAAATGGTGTCCCATTGTCTGAAACCAATGTTCAAGGAAGTCCAAAGCAAGCAATAATGTGTTCCAATATGAAATGACATATCACATTAGAAGTTGTTGATCGAAGAGGAATATCTTCTACCCATTTTGTGAAATAATCTATTGTGGTGATTATAAAAGTATGTCCAGCAAAGGAAGGTGGTGATATTTTTCCAATCAGATCTAGTCCCCACACTGAGAATTGCCAAATAGGAATTTGGGTATGAAGATCAGAAGCAGGAGCATGAATCAAATTGCTATGTTCCTGACATTTGTGACATCTCTTAACATACTCGAAGCAATATTTTTCCATATGTCTCCAGTAGTATCCCATGCAAATGAGTTTTTGGACTAATGATCTACCTCCAAAATGACCTCCATAGGGACCTGCATGAGCCTCTTCAAGTGTTATGGGGATTTTAGATTATCTAAGGCATCTAAGTAAAAGGTTGTTAAAGGATCTTCAGTATAACACGTCGGTGAGAATTATATACTTAGATGCTAGTTTTTGAAGATGATCTCGAGTATTCTTAGTTGTTGGCTCAGGAAAGGTACCTTCTTTTAAATAATTAAATATCAGTGTATACCATTCACTAGAGTTTTCCATAGTTGTTGATAATACTTCTTCAGTTTTGGGTTTGATTGATGGTTTCATAATCGTATGGACAATAAATGTGAAATCCTTTGAAGGATCTTGAGGGGATATAAGAGAGATTGCATTTGCATGTTGATTATCCTTTCGTGAAATGCTATTAATGGTAAATGATTCAAAATTCTCTAACAAATTCATTGTGAGATCCTTTTATTTTGATAATTTGTCATTCTTTGATTGATATGTCCCATTTATCTACTTAAAGACTAATTGCAAATCATTGGATATCTGAATATTTCAAACTCCCAAAGCTAAAATAGTGTGCAAACTAGCAATTAATGCTTCATATTCCACTGTGTTGTTGGTGCATAGGAAGTTTAATCGATAAGATAAGGGAATAGGCTTCCTTGTGGGTGGTACTATTATAACCCTAGCATCGGAGCTTGTTCTACACTTAGATCCGTCAAAGTATAATTCCCATGTGTCTTCATCTTTCTAAATAGTCTACACATTCTCATCAAGGAAAGTTTCTACATTAGGTAATGCCAAGGGTGAGGGAGCATCTGCTAAGTGGTCCGTTAAGGCTTGTCCTTTGATTTCTCTTTGTGAAACATAACCCATTTAGCTAAGCGTCCCGATAAATTTTTTTTACTGAAAAGATGTTTTAGAGGATCGAATTTTTTCATCACATGTATTTTAGCATTCAATAAGTAATGTCTCAATTTACTTGTAGCGAATACAAGAGCCAAACAATGTTTTTCTATCATTGTGTATCGTTTCTCATAATCAATCAAAGTTCAGCTAATGTAATAAACAAGATGCTCTATCGTTTTCATCTTGTTGAGCCAACAATGTTGCAAGAGCATGGGATGATGCTATTATGTAAAGGATGAATGGTTTTTTTTGCATAGTGGGTTGTAAAATAGGTTTCAAACTCTCAAAATTCTATTTAAAATCATCATTCCAATCAAAGTGCACATCTTTCTTGAGGAGATGTGTAAATGGTAATGTTTGATCCACTAAAGATGCTACAAAACAATTGATAGCATGAATTATTCCTTGTAAGGTGCGCAATTGAGATATGTTTCTAGGAGGTGGCATGTTAACTATAGCATCAATTTTCTTTGTGTCGGCATCGATGCCTCTATGAGATACGATAAAACCTAAAAAAAATCCACTATCTACACCAAAGACACTTTTTTTTATTCAATCTCATGTATTTTTGTATTCACTCAAAGATTTTTCGGAGGATATTTACATTGTCTTGTCTAGTTAAATATTTGGCTAGAATATCATCACATAATCTTCCAAAATCTTATGTATGTAATCATGAAATATTAATGTCATACCTTGTTGATATGTTGCTCCGGAATTCTTCAATCCAAAAGGCATCATGGCCCAAAACAATGTTCCCCAAATAGTTGTAAAGGCTATTTTGTATTGATCTTGAGGGTTGATAAATATTTGATTGTACCCAAAAAATATATCCCTGAATGACAACAAAGCATTCCCCGCAGTCGAATCTACTATCATGTTGATATTAGGAAGAGGAAAGTCATCTTTTAAAGATGCTTTATTCAAATCATGAAAATCCATACACATCCTAATACGATTGTCAGGTTTTGTGACTATGAAAATGTTTGAGATCCAAGGAGAATAATCTATAGGTCTTATGAAACTAGCCTCAAGGAGTTTTTCAATTTTTCCCTTAACCAGCAAGGCTATCTTAGGATTCATCTTTCGTATATTTTGTCTAACCAGTTTAGCATTTTCAACAAGGACTATGTTGTGTGTCACTATCTTAGCATCGATTTTTGGTATATCCGAATAATTCCAAGAAAAAATTTCAGGAAAGTCATGGAGTAAAATTGTGTGATCTTGTTCTTCATCATCAAGGAACTTTCCTGTCTTAATTACTTTCTCCTTATCATTGATGTCCATTGGTATGTCAATTTTATCTCCTAGAGGAAGTGCACTTGGCTTTGGAAATTCAAGGTTGTATTCTTCTTTACTCATGTCCATCTTAGTACTTTCATTTTCTCCATTGTTTTGTTTGGTGCTAATCATAGCACATGTAACCTTTTTCTTTTGAGAAGTATATGGTTTATCATAAACTCCTAGCATTTGCTTCAAGGCTTCATCATCTTCAAAGTATTCCCATGATGGTTCAGAATTCATATCAAGCAATTTAGGATGCTTCAAGGTGAAATCTATTTTAGGTTTACACATAATGGTGTTGATGTTTAACGAAGGTCTCTTGTTTTCTTGCAATATCTTAGAAGGACAGTATCCCAAACCAATTTTTGTTTCTTGTGTGTTAGGTTCCACAGGAACACGGATTCCTTGTTCTTTCTTTCCACATCCTTTTCGATTGTAACCCAATTACCTCAAAATTTCATAGCCTCTCCCATTTATTTTGGGTTTGGCAATTGTTGATAATCTATCTCATCGAAGTTTGTAGTGTAGCTTGTGTCTTCTTCAAGGATAGATGAGGTAGATGCTTGTGAGTTTTCTTCTGAGTTCTGCAATGACATAACCATTGGTTGCTTTTTTTTTCATCTTCTTTTCTTGTGATTATGTATTCTCCCATAAAAAAAGGTGTGAACTCCAAGGAACCCCAATCATCGTCTAATAACTTTGACACTGTTTCCATTTCTTGTTTTTCTTCTTCCATTGGTTCTATGTTTGATGTAGGAATCAATGTGTTTAGAGGACTTGTTGTTCCTTTTTCAACTTGCATACAACTTTCAGGCTCAGGGTCTATTTCAACTTGATATACCTTATTCTTGTAGACATATGTCATTATAGGATGAAGGGTTGAAGGGACTACATGCATTTCATGAATCTAAGGTTTCGCTAAAAGAAGATAATATGAAAGATTATCGAGCATTACATGAATAGGGGTCTACAGGGTAGATTTTCCAACTGTAATAGGTAAAGTAATCACACCCAACGATTTTTTTCCTATGTTATCAAATCCACTAATTGACAAGGAATCAAGTTGAATTTTTGACTTATCCACACCAAGTTTATCCAAAAGTGTGATACTACACACATTAAGAGTGGAACCATTTTCAACAATGGCTCTCTTTATTCCTAGTCTATTGTAGATGGCTATTATCGTGAAGGCGCCATTTTTCTTTCTTAATTCCAAAGGAGGTAGCTCATATTGATGAAAGGTAATGTCTACATTAATTGTATGCATTCCTTGTATTAGAGCTGCCACATCGTTTGCATTTGTACCAGGGGGAACCACTAGTTGTTGTAAAGTTGTTTGAAGCATAGTGTGATAATTAGGTGAATTTTGAATTAGGTCCCATAGGAATATCTTTGTAGGAGTATTTTTAAGTTGTTCAACAAGATCATACTCCTTCCCACTATGAAAAGTTAAACGAGGAGCACTAGGAAAAATGGGATTAGGAAAACGTAAGGTTGTCAGAGTTGGTTGTTTTGGTTGCGGTTTGTTTCATGTGTTGTATGTATGAGTAATGGTATTATTACTTGATTGTTGCAAAACATTGTTATGAGGTGGGTAAAGAGTAAATTCAAGCTTGTTTTTAGGTTGATGTTTCTGTGAAGGTGGGTAAAGGATAAGTTGAGGTTGAATCATGTTAGCTTCTCTTGGTTTTGGTTTATCATAACAAGCCTTAGTGGATGAATCTTATGAGATGAATTCCTCGAGGGCTTCATCTAACATGTCAAAGTCATCACCTAAAAAATCCCCAAATGGGACTCATACGCCACCTTTGGCATAAGGGTCCCACCTAGGGGGACTTATTTTCCCAAGGTGCCGAATGAGTCCCACCCTAGATTTTTGGGGTGGTTTTTTGGAATTTTTGATGTTTTTGATGATTTTGTCAGGTTTTTAGCCAAAATAAGCCTTGAGATCTAAAATAATGGGTCTTAGGGGCCTATTAATGATTATTTTAAAAGGTATTTAATGCAAGGGTTCCAAAATAGGTCCAAATTAAGTGTGAAATTGCATCGCTTTCAAGATCGTACAATTTTCTAGACTACAATCTGAAATGCATAGGTAGATCTTCAACCTAGAAGAAATGCAAAGTGACACCAGAACACTACTCTAACCTAGAATGCACTTTAACTTATTGTTTCCTCTTTTTATCAAATTTTCTCAAAAGAACTTGGAAACCAAGCACTAAGAACACATCCTCATCATCTCCATTACTTCCTCAACCATAGATAGAAGCTTATCAAAGCAACACTAGAGGTTGACACTAGTATATTACTAATGATTGTTGGTGTAATTAAATATTTAATTACAATCAATTAAGTTTACTTAAGTCCTAATTAGGTTTTATCTTTAGATTTTTGCATATTTCTTTATAAAAGCAAGTCATCTCATGTAATTCATTATTCTCAATAATATTATTTGCACATCTTTTGCAAATTGCTCTTGCATCACTAGTTTTTCTCCTTGTAGAAGGCTAATCTAGGTTTTGCGGGTAATCTTGGTTTTATGGAGTTTATTGGAAACTATAACATGGTATAAGAGAATTCTATACCATCTCTAACATGGTATTAGAGAACTTATCTGCAATCCCCTTCTCAAATTTGGGAGAAATTCAATCAAAGAGTTTTTTTGGGGGATCCTCAAGGGATCAACCTTGAGCAATTTTTTGGTGCATTTTGGATAAAAAATGGCCAATGTCTTTTTCTTCATGTATTTTTGAGAAAAATAATTTCTAGATTTTATTTAAAATCATGAAATACCATCTGGGTATCTACTAGATTTATCAAATAGTGAGCAGAACTCTCAAAAATTGTTGTCAAAATCACGCATATTTGCATTGCAAGTGAGGTTTTCATTTTTACCAAATCACATGTTCTGCAGTTTGGATTCAAAAATGCTTTCTAGATTTTTTTGGCAGCACCAAAATATTGTCTAGGTATTCATTATTTTTTTTCATGCAACAAGTAATTTTTTTAGAAATTAAATCAGAAGGGTCTTGTCTACATTGTCAACTGGCAAAATTTAGTCTTTTTTTCAAAAATTCATAACTTGAGCATACGATGTTCATTTTTCAAAAAAATTATATTGTTGGAAAGCTAATTTTGTCTTCTATGCAGATATAAGGTTATTTTTTCATGGAGGAAGATGTAAACATTAATCCTTGCATGCAATATTTCCTTTTTGCATGCTCTATGTTTTCATTTTCTCTTTGATTTTTGCATGTTTTGCATGTTCTCCTTTTACAATCTTGGGGTATTGTAATAAATGAACTTCAATAAAGTTCCATTAGGGAGGCTTCTTGCATAATAATTTGATTAGAGTGTGGTCGCATGGCATGCACTTTGATCCCATCTTCATATTGTTGACAACTCACATGAGTTGTATCTAGATTCTTTTGGCCACAATCTTGCTCATAACATGACACATTTTGGTTCACATTAGTTCATGTCTCAGATTGAGAACCTATGGTTAATGATCCTAAATCACATCAGATTCTCATCGGGTCACATCTCAGTTTGAGGTCCATTCATTTTATGGTTAATGTTCCAAAATATTCATGGTACTTGCTCGTATAGATCAGTTTTAGTCACAGTTTGGCATCAACGTCGAGATACACATAGTTTCCAGATTCTTTCATCATATATTTCCCTCTTATGGGGGGAATTTCTTATGTATCTATGTGATGGATGGTGTACTTGGGGGGTCTTATGGAGTCCTCCATATTTCATCACTTGGTTTCATTCTTATTTCTTTTGCATTGCATATGTACATGGGTACCTAACATGGCCTTGTAGTCAGGACCCATTCGTTCTTTCATGGACCCATCCTTGCATTATTTTCATTTTTCTTATTCTCCTCGAGTTGCACTTAAGGGGGGTGTTGGTGTAACTAAATATTTAATTACACTTTATTAAGTTTACTTAGGTCCTAATTAGGTTTTATCTTTAGGTTTTTGTATATTGATTTATAAAAGCAAGTCATCTCATGCAATTCATTATTCTCAATAATATTATTTGCACATCTTTTGCAAATTTCTCTTGCGTATTTATTTTTTCTCCTTGTAGAAGGCTAATCCAAGTTTTGCAAGTGATCTTGGTGTTATGGAGTTTATTGGAAACTCTAACAATGACAACATAATGCAACTAATCAAATCATCATCAATGCAACAACATAGACAATACCAACAACTACTCATACTCTTGCAATAATTTTCTTCTCATATAGTTGACACCAATGACAACACAAGTTTCGATGGGTGTTTTATACACTTTATCAACACAAGTGATGCATAATTGCACTACCTCTCTTGAAAGACAATCTCCAACAAGTTATTGAAAATTACCCTAAGTTCTCTCGAGTGTCAGGTCATGACTTGCTTGGAATCCATCAATGGTTTCATGTGATCTTGTTGGTAATCACAGGGCAGCCTTACGTAAGTTAAGTTGGAGGGGAATTGATCCTTCAAATGGAGTTCTTAAGATGTTGGAGTTGATGTGCAGTTGTTGCAGGTTCAAAACAGCAGTCTAGAACTCTATTTTCATCATCAAATTTGGCTTTACAATGTGCAATGAACCTTGTCTAAATCATCTTTTAAAAGAAAATTCAAAAGGGCATGGAAAGAGGAAAGTCTCTAGATCTAAAACTACCAATGAACAATGATAATGGAGGATGCTACAGTGGACAACCTTCCCAAAACTAAGTTCCACTTAACCAAATTAACTCACAGTCTCATGAAACTAGTGCAATCTTCTAAGGTCTGTAGATTTCAACCATTCATTCACCATAAAGCATGAACAAGAGATAGAATTTAAGTGCAACATTCAATTCATGTCTAGACTAGCTTTACACTACTATTTATCATCAACACACAGCAAAAAGCATGGACAAGGAAGAGCATCAACATAGTAGAATTCTTCAGTACCAATGAACAACATCTACTAATCTACCAAAGCAAGTTAAATACATGGAACAACAAAGTTAATCTACTCAAATTCACTAACTATGAGGAGAAAAATCATGAAACATGAAATTGGAACTCAAGAATCCACCAAAATCAATGAATTTCTATTAAAATTCCAGTAGCATTTTTGTACAACTCAAATCTCTCTTGAAAATGAGAGGAGACCCCCTATTTATAGTGTCCAAAAATCAAAATGAATGGCCAAGATTCAATCTCATTGTGTGACCAAGATTCACTACAAACTAGGGTTTCACCTACCCCCAAATATTTTACAATATAAAATGCACTTTTGTCTTCTAGCCTATTTTGTCTTCTAGTGAGCAGCGTTGTAGCAATTTTGTCCTTTAGTTGGCTGCCTTTGTTGCATCTATACTATGAGGAATTCATCATCAATCACATTATTCCCCTCATGCTTCTTCATAGTAGCATACTCCACGAACTTGTTGATCAATGCTTGGAGCTTGTTCCACTCCATTATATCGAATTGAAGTACTTGGAAGTTCAATTTCCTTGACCGGACAGTAATCGCATCCCAATCTTTGTCACACTTGGGTGTATTCTTTATCACTTGCTCAAATTGAGTGAAGGCTCGAGCGGAAAAATCCATAAAGTCTGGCATGAGGACATTGGTGGCTCCATCCTCCATCTTCTTATGGAAGTAAGGCTTTATCTTTTCTGGATCTAGCTCGACAGAGGGAAAATCATAATTTGTAATTAGCCTCAAGTATTCCTCACAAGTCATCCTGATCTCCTTGGTCCAATCAATATCAAGCTCCACTTCATGGAGCACACGCTCCAATATTTCTCTTCTATGATCAAAGCTCAATTTCTAGGTTTCTACCAGCCAATGATCATCTTTTGCTAGTGCAAACTCCTTTTCCCATGTTCTCTCGGGCATCTTGAGGATAGCCTCGAGCTTAGGGTATGTAATTCTATATAATTCTAGGAAGTCAGTGTAGAATTTTCTTATGCATTCAAGTTGCTTTTGCACTTCCTGAAATTTATTTGTCGTTCTAATAGTTTGGTTGATGCCCATATTTCCATTGTAAACCACCCGTCGGAACCAATCCTCGGTGATTTTTTTCCAATTCTTTCTCCTTTCTAGCTTGTTGATATGGTCTTTTGAGAGCAGTAGAGGAGTAGCTAATGATGTTGAGGGAAGCTCCTCAGCCGAAGACCATTATTGTATGTAGGTTGTTAATTATTCTACTTGTGCTTTTAATTCCTCCTTAGAGGTCTTGTCCTTATTCATCTGATGCACAATAGTAGCAAATAATCCTTGAAGATGATCAATTTTCTGCTCTCTCATGGTCATTCCCAGGTCAATGGTAGAGATATTATAGCTAACTCCTTCTCCTTCCACCACCGGAGTAGCTACCTGCACAGTCCTTGATCCCAAGGCATCCATTGTCAGATGGGATTTAACCCTTGGTTTCTTTTCCTTCTTTGTGCTTATTTAAGCTCGAGCCAAGATGGCTTCCAATCTAGATTTCAGATCCATGAGGATGGGGGCCTTCTTCTGTAATTGTTTTTCAAGCCATTCAGGCATCTAGGACCCCTCTTTTTGTGATTCATGATCACCTTCCTCTTTTGGAATATGCTGAATTTCCATCTCTTTGTTGCTCGGAGCCTTTTGCTCCATTTTTCTTCCTCATCTTCATCTGAATCTCGAATAAATACAACTTCTTTCTCTATAGATTCAGTGGTGGCTATGTTTTTTCTTGGGAATATCTTCTCCTTTGGATGTCTTCTCTTCTCCTTGCTTATGCTCTTCGTGATGATCCACCTCTGGGCTCTTTCTTGTTTCAGCCTCTTCTTCAGGCTTGCCCTCTTCTTTCTCTTCTTCTTTTTCCTCTTCTTCTCCTAAAGGAGGAATTTCTTTATCACATTTGGGGCTCTTATCTTGTTCCCTAGTTGGAGGTTTTGTGGTTACCTCCATTTCTTCGTTTGTTTCCTTCTTCTCCTTAGAGGGTTTCTTTTCAACTTCCTCCCCAACATCCTTGAGTTGTTGGGACAACTCTTCCTTGAGCTCTTGGTTGGAAGTTTCCATGATGTATCCTGCTACGAGGTCTTCAGCACCTTCCTCAAAAGATTGTGCTTCCTCCTCTTCATGCCCCACTTCATCAATAACTAGGTGTTGGTGCTAGGGGTGCTCATGATAATCATCAGGCTCTTCTTCAATTTCTTTAGCTCTATCCCTTTCTTGCCTCTCCAACTCCTCATAAATCTGCATTGTTTCCTCCATCGTAGGTGGTTTAGTTAGAGGAGGAGGGATAGGGAGGCTGGCGACAACTTGTGCTAGGGCAGCCTATATTGCAGGATTCATTAATACTCCAGATAGCTCAGTTGGTATGTTTTACATGTGCTGAACAAAGGCTTCTAGAAGCAAGAGGGTGGGAATTTTCGCTGTTGCGGTGGCCAATGGAAGGGTCATTGAGAGAGATATGGAGGCGGAAGAGAGTAGAGAAGTGGTAGCAGAGGAAGAATCTACCACCAAGATTGGTGTAGTAGGCTAGGTGGAGGAAAGGTGAACTAAAATTTCCACCACGGGCGCAGAAGAAGCAAGCATTGCTTGTGGTGTTGGCAGAGGAGTGATGATAGTGGTAGTAATGGTGACAGTGAGGGTAGAGGTGGCAGGTGGAGACTTTAGTTGCTCAGTTTCTCCTTCCTCTCCCTCATGGAGTTGGTCTTCCTAAATGGTGGGCATTTCAGTGAATCCACCCGATTTATTTGATTTCTTGGAAGGCTCGCCTTTCGATGCTTTCCTTGAATACACCTTGTGCTTGGGTTGGCATTCAGCCACCTCTTTTCTCTTCCTTGACTAGGTAGTGGGAGGAGACTTTGAAGTTTCCCCAGATGGGACAGTAGTAGTGGCAGTGTCGGTCTCGCTCTCGGGTTCATCCTCAAGCTCACCATATGTTAAAGTAGCTCCTTGCAATTTCAATTGAGTGATCTTCCCATCAATCCAGTGTTGTGTTCTTTCCTCTATGGGCTTCATCAAAATATCAAGGTCATTGAACTCTTCCTCATTCTAGTCAATCAGAGGTAGCAGAAATTTGGCGATGGCATCATATCTTGGGTCTATCATCATGTTCTCATCTTCTACAACTTGATCTGACACTGGAAACAAGTTGACTGTCTTGACAAAATACGTCGTCATGCGCATGTAGTGCCTCATACGCACTTCTTTATCATCTCTACAATTTGTCAAGAAGTCTTCAACATTGTGGAGGTGGGCATATTCTTTTCTAACCATCTTTTCTAGCTTTCCATACGGATCCATTGGTGGCCTAGCAATGTGGAGCTCCAGGTTGTATTCATTTATCTCCTTTTCAGAATATTTTGCACATTGGGATGTGGGGATTGAATACATGCCCTAGCCAAATATTAGAGGATATGGAATTCCTAGCCTATGTTTGTCACTCAGGAGCGTGTGAGCATGCTGCAATTTCCTGGAGAGTTCAAGCAGTACCAACTGGTCATTTGGGTACTGGGGTAGTTTATATGGTCTTTCTGAGAAGCCCTCAGTTTTGATATAGGTAAACTTAGGGAATTGAATGAAGAGAAATCTGAACTGGCGGATGAAGGAATTTGCACTATGTGTGACTCTCCTTTTGAATTCACCTCCAAGCAATCTAATGATGTGCCCGATGAAGGCATCATTAACTCTATGGTAGTCCTTTTTGAAATTCTTGTACTGGAGCTGCAGGTACCTATCATACACCTTCAACTCCCTCCCTCGAGTCTAGCTTGGTGCCACAAATAGACCTCTATATTGAGCATGGTCAGCTAGCAGATAGACTAGATATGAAGTCATGTAAAATTGGGAGGTTTTCTTTATAGCTACAAACTACTCATGTAGGAAATTGCTAATCATTCCTACCCAATGGAATTTAGTTTCTCCTCTGATGATTTCTTCTACGAAGTACAACATCCATTCCTGGAAGAAAGTTGCAGTCGGGAGGCCCATGACTCTACTTAATAAGGTTACCAAGTCATGGTAATCCTCGTAGAAATCACTTCTGAAGAGCTCTTGAGGCACCTTGTTGCTACTGCCCCTCTTCTCCTTTAACCAGTATTGATTGATTAGTTTTTTGCACTTGAGGGGGTTGAATTTCCACATGCTTTTGGCATACTCCTTGGTGTTTCCTCCATTTCATCGAAGGTGGGGATATGGAAAGTTTTCCCTATTGATTTAGCAAACAAATCAGCCAGTATGTTACCTTCCCTATCCACAATTCTCTTGGTGTTCTCCTGATATGCCTCTCTACAGGCCATTACCAATTCGAGAGCCACAAGGGCAAGCGGGAACCCAGCGGCCTTGGCCAACCCACTCCTTCTAATATTCTTGGCATTCTCTGTGGTAGGGTTGACAATGAGCCTCTGTTTGAATTCATTAATGTCAATGTGTCACAGGTTGGCATCTGAGACCTTGTCTCAATCTGTAGTGACCTTTGACTTGATGTCCTCTCATTGAAACTTATACTTCATTTGATCCTTGTCCTCCTTCCCTCTTGGTGCTTTGGTAGCCTTCTTTCCCTTTTCTTTTTCCATGGATGCTTCTAAAGGTCCTGCAGCTGGTTCCATATATCCTACAAGTAAAGGATCAGCAAGCATATCCAAGTGTAAAACATGAGAAACGACATGAGGTGGGTCCCACTAAGGAGATCAAGCCTTTTTAGCATGTGGGTTAAAATTTTCTTGAGGTTTTGGAAATGTTAAGTCAACCATTCAGGCATGCGGACCGAAGGCATGCAGGTGCAAGGGCTATCTTGGCTGTTTTGGGGCTCTATTGTTGGAAACAACATTATCAGCGCGGCATCCTACAATGCGGGGCCCGTGGCCAGGGAGGATGATGTTGTTTTATCTTTGAAGTCCAAACCATTTAAATGGGTGCAGGTAAGGAGATGCGAAAAGGTGTTGGAGGTTGGCCGTTCAAAACGATGAAGGTGGGACAAAGTTTTGCCATGGGTGGCCTGCATAGTCGGGCCCACAGGGAACCCTGGCATAAACTTATACCTCTGCCATCGGCTAGAAGGAAGTGGCGAGGTTGAACCCCGCATAGCAGGCTGACAGAGGTCATTGGTAGCCTAGAAACGGTGAGGTCAAGGCAGAGGCTCGCGAGTGACCACCTGCATCAAGCTTTTGGCTTACTTAGTGGTTTTTACTTCATTTTTGCAACCAAAGTGAGCATCGGGGCCCACAGAGCGGAAAGTCGGGAGTCATTGGATGTTCGAAACAGCAGCCGAGGGACAACGGCAACCTACACTAGATGGTCCGCAAGTGACTTTCTTAATCAGTCATCTCCTTACAATGGGTCAAACAAATACTGGGAGTGCGGGGCCCGCTAGGCAGATGGATGGTCAACTGTTGTCGTTTTGGGTGGCGATCAAACGACGGAGGCCCGCGGACAGAATTCCACAATGGGAAATCCACAAAGGGATCAACACTTAGTCATTTTGGCGCATGATGGACAGAGACAATCGAGGCGAGACCCGCCTAGTGGAATGACGATATCAATCAGTCATTTTCGATGGTGAGGCACAGAGGGTAGTCCGCAGGCAGAGGCCTGCAGTCGTGGACCCATGAGGGTCAAGAGACATTTCTTTGAGACCATAATTTTTGCTAAGTTTGAAAGGGACGGCCAAGAAAGGGCATCCTCCTGCACACGCGGGCCCGAAGGAAGGGAGGGCAGTTGTCTTAAAAGTTTACCATTTGAGGATCAGAGCGACAACGATGGGCTCTTTGTGGACCTGCAGGACACGATGGTTCTGGTTCAAGAACAGTCGTGGGAGGTGAAGGTTTTGTAGGTGCCCAATAAGCGATTTTCAAAATATTTTCTAAGTTTCAAAACATGGGTTTTGCTCGCCATGGTGTCATCTAACTAGCTTTGAACTTTCTTTCATCAGAATTTAACATTTTTTTGTGAAAATCAAAGAAAACCGTGACATAGATGGTGCCAAAAAACTGACCAGAAAAATTCGATGAACGATGTGAAGAGACTACAAATAATGACACTCAGACGACGAAGAGATCCTGCAAACGCGAAGGCGCCGATGGTTGCGAGCTCTGCCAAGTTTCTTAAACGTTTGACAGTGAAAATGACTTGTTGAAATTGCTATTTATAGAATTTAGTGCATTAAATTCTAGTCATTAATGCAAGTATGGCAGCAGCTAAGGTTGGTGAACGTACATTTCAAAAAGACGGCAGCGGGAATGGCAGGGTCCGCATAGCAGACAACATTCGTCTGTTAACCGTCTAGCGAGTCAGCACAGGAAATAGCAAAGGAGGCTATGATCCCCGTGAGGCGGGCGGACGTACTAGCTCAGTCATCGTAGGGACAGCGAAAGGGGGATGGAGTTCCGCATAAGGCAGACCCACATTGCATCAAAGACGACAGTTTCAAAGTTTGAAGGAAAACTGCCAAAGGAACTCCACAAAGACTAAAGACTTGGAAATTTTGAGGGTGGTGAAATTTGGTTAACTTAGGATGATGGCTCTAGGACTCCCTGACCACTTAGGACTCAAAAATAGGGGGCACGTAAAATGAGACAACGGCAAAAGCGACCCAAAAAAGAGAAAAGAGAGGGTCCCCGTTCCGAACGGGGCGTGTGTGCTATAGGCACAACAACAAGCTTGTTGATATAAATGACAACACCAAC
The DNA here is from genome assembly GCA_007258455.2 of Sequoia sempervirens. Lineage (NCBI taxonomy): Eukaryota > Viridiplantae > Streptophyta > Pinopsida > Cupressales > Cupressaceae > Sequoia > Sequoia sempervirens. Next base: position 19,130,224 of record VDFB02047230.1, on the reverse strand, counting down.
TGCTCATACTTGCAACATAGTATCCCTAAGAGATAGAGGAAATAATTTCAAAAATAGTTTATAATCAAACAAAAGTAACTACAAGTGGCTATAAAAGTAGAGACGTGAATGTATGGTCCCATTTTCCATAATACTTTTTAAATTATGGGATTAAAAATTAGGGATAAAATATTTGGTAAGTATTTATTGTTGGTATCTAGCCAATATCGCTAATAAAATTTTGATATCAACAAACCTATGAAATTGAGAAATAATGAATAAAATGCAAGATAGAATGAATTGAAGTGTGTGTGTGTAAAATCCTCAAAGAGGAGGATGCACAAATAGGAATATCAGTTTGAATCACTGTAGGAGTGCTCAACTCAAGGTGCAAAAAGAGTTACACCAAGTGTAAAATGAGGAATGCCACACAACCTTAAAGATTTCAACTACCTCTTCAAGTGACACATTTCCACATAAGGTGGCTTAATACATAAAGAGTAATAAATAATTAATTAATAATTATTTTACTCTAACACTCCCCTTTAATCTTAGCTTAGTTGGGTACACAAATAGATGGGTAGCCTAATGAGGTACTCATGTACAATGAAACTCTCCCAAAAGGTGGAGAAAGGTTGAAAACCCTATGGGAAAAAAATACCCTCTAAAATGGAGATGATAACAAGAAAGTACAATGATGAGAGATTACGAAGGCTCCCAAAAGATGATGAACTGCTATGTGATCTACTGGAAAGAACCTTTGGATTCTCTTGATGAAGTGCCTCTGATTAGAATGCAATAAGAGATAGCAGAGGAGATGAACTATCCATATTGGAAGTGGAAGAATGAATCGTTGAGTATGACTCCAATGGAGCAAAGTGTGAAAATTTATAAACATGAGAGAGTTGATCAAGCTCACCCATTGTAAAAATCTATCTACTATGAGAGTCTCGAATTGTCACTATATTTGACGTAAACTCAATTGTCTTTCCAAATTTCATAAGTTGATAAATGGAAATAATTTTGTTTTCCAATTCAAAAAGAAAAAAAATTGGAATAATCTAATTACATACCTCAACTGTACCTTGGCCACAAACACATGAAAGTGTTTTTAGCTACTTGAACTTTCTTTATATCAGAAGGATAAAAGGACATGCACACTTCTAGATATGGATGTACATATGATGTAATGCTCCTGAATCAAGAATCCATTTATCAATCTTTGAACCTGTAGTAGCCATTAGTACTTTTCCTTTAGATGTTGAACTAGATGAATATTCTTGAACTCTTTGTTGCTCAAGTAGATGCTCAACGTGATGTATTCTTTTCTTCATAAAATTATCTTCAATATGCCTAGTTTTCTTATAGAAAGCACGCTTCATTTTTTTGTTTTCTACTACTTTTGATTTCTTTATCCTTTTGTTTTGTTGCAATAAGCACTTTTGGATTTGAATGTTGCATTGTACCCATTTGAATTATTTTTTCTTTCTCCTTTGTGAGAGAAACAATAAAATCTGAGAGTGATGGTATAGTATAACATGCACCAAAGATAACATAGATATAGTTTTCCACTCCACTCTCCTGCTCCTTTGGTTTTGAATTGGATGCACGCATGGTAGATTCCACTTCGAGGGTACCTCATGGTCCCCCCTGTCCTCTTCTGATCATTTGGCACATGTTTTTTTGACAACCTCGGGGGGCTCTCATGTGTTGTTTGTTGTTAGTGATACCATGATTCCTAGTCTGCATGTTGGTGATGTTCTAGTGATGCATGTCACTCTGGGTTTAAAGGGTTGGAAGAACATGTTGACTAACTTGAGTCTGGTTACTAAGACTTCCAATCTTAGTTGTGAGGTGGAGATATATGTCTCAGGTACTGAATTCTTTATCCTTGAAGCGATTAGTGATAGGATTGTTTCATCCATGGAGAATGTGGTGGTGGGTAAATTATTCTCCTTTCACCCTACTGTTGATATGGTGAGAAGATGGGTAACTGAAAATGCCATCTAAAGGGAATTGTGGTTGTATGTGCCATGGCTAGTGGACTCTTCTTTTTCAAGTTCACAGCTAAGGAGTATTTTATTTTGGTGCTCTCTTCGGGCCCTTGGGTTTATGGGAAACATGGTCTATCTTTGTGCCACAGGAAACCAGGTTTTAACCCTGCTATTGACCTAAAAAAGTTAGCTTTGGTGTGGGTGCATCTACCAAGACTACCCCTAGATTACTGGGATGATTCTATATTTCAAAGTGTTAGTGATTCTTTGAGTCATTTCATCACCTCAGACTACATTACCAAATCACAATCCAGGCTAGTGTTTGCACATTTCTGTGTCAACATTGATATTAATAAGACCTTACCCAATTCTGTGAAGCTTTGTTCCAAATTTGGGTCCTAGACTCAATAGGTCTGCTATGAAAATGTTGTGATTTATTGCCAAAAATGTGCTAAACCTAGCCACCTTATTTCATACTATAAGTCCACGGTAAAACATAACCCCGGCCCATGTGAACCATCTATGGATTTCCTCACTAACAAATACCCTTTCAAGTCTGATATCCTTAAGATCATTGATTCTCGAGTTAAGATTGGGCTTGTTGACCTGGCGATCCTGAAGTTTCAGTCTGTAGAAATGGTTTTTGTTGACTCTACTTCAGAACTAAGTGGGTCCTCGCCAAATAGTGTGTCAGTTTGGATTCCCCCCCCCCATTACTTGTTAATGAGGTGATTATGGTGCCTCTAGTTGAAATAGAGAATGTTTTATCCCCTAAGCTTATGGATATTGAGGAAGGTGAGTTACGGGATGAGGGAGTGACAAAGGAGACACCTGGTCTTGGACAGAATGAGATGGCTATCTTGCCTCATGTTCAAACCATGAAAGAAGAGTTTTGGTCAACTCCTAAGAGGAAAGGTAAATAAAAGAAAGAAGATGTGGGAGGTGATCCCAAACTTGGTAGACCCAACCAACATAAAACTAGGAATAGAGAGACAGCAAAAGAGACTGCTATTGGTAAACATAGGAAATTGGAAGTGCCCTCAAAGAAATTTTCTAAATGAAAGTCCTATCATGGAATGTGAGAGGGATAAATAGCTCCCACAAGCAACTAGACCTAAAGAATTATGTGTTGGAACACAAGACTGATGTTTTGTTGTTACAAGAAACCAAGATGAAAAAAATAAACTTTGAACCCATAGCTAGGTATATTTGGCCAAATTCCCTTTTTTCCTATCGTGATGTAGATGGGGCTTCAAGTGGGTTTTCAGTGATGTGGAATCCTAATAGGACAACTAGGAATGAATTATTCCAATGCAGGAATAGTGTGGGAGTCCAGTTCTCTCACGCTGAGAGTTCTTGGTTTATGATTAACATTTATGCTCCCAATTTAAGGAATGTGAGGAAATCCCTTTGGCCAAAAATAATTGATTGGATATAGAGCAATAGGGGGGCCCAATGGTTGGTGGCTGGAGATTCCAACTCTCCCCTATACCCCTCAGAGAAGTGCAGGGGATTGATTGATTGTTCTGATAACATGGCTGATCTAGCTAATTTCTTAAATAATGTTGGTATGGTGGATATTGATTTGCAAGGTTAGGCTTTCACTTGGTCTAATAGATGTTTGGGGGATAGTTTGATCCAGGTTCGACATGATAGATTCCTCTTCTCTCCTAATTGGATGGTCTTACTAAAATCCAATATGGTAGCTTTTCCCCAGACTATTTTGGACCATAATCCTCTAATGTTGGTCTTGAATGAACACTCTGTTGTGGGTCTATTCCCTTTCCATTTTGAGATCATGTGGAATTCCCATCCAAATTTCAAGAATAAGATTATTGCTTGGTGGAATGTCCCTGTACATGGCTCCCCCATGTTTAGGGTTTTCCATAGACTCAAGCATATCAAAAATATGGTTAAGGGGTGGAATAAGCGGGTGTTTGGAGATGTTTTTCATTAGAAAAAATTTATTGTTGATAATCTTAGGGTGACACAAAAGAGGATGGAGGAAGGGGATATCAATATTCAGACATGTCAACAGGAAAGGGATGAACACATGAAATGGGAAAAATTTTGAAAAAAGAAGAGATTTTCTAGAAGCAAAAGTTCATAATTCAATGGTTGACTGAGGGCAACCGGAACACTTCTTTCTTCCATGCTTCGTCCCTTAAGTATAGGAAAAGGAATTACATAAAAAGTTGAAAAATGAGTCAGGGGATGTTATTACTACCCCTACCTAGATTGGCCTTTTGGCTTCTGGTCACGTCCAACATGCTCTATCAGCTCCTATTGAGGCTCTTAATCTGACTATGGATGACCTTCTGTTGAACCCCTTCCTGCTTCTATAACCGGGGAGAATAATGAGACTATTTTGGGTGTTGTTACTCTTGGGAAGAATTTTGGGTTGTTGTGTTCAGTATGGGGGCGTACAAGGCCTCGGGACTTGATGGTTTCCCCCAACTTTCTTCTATATTTTTTGGGACATTGTGGGGGAAGACCTAACTCTAGCAACTAGGGATTTTTTCAATTCTAGAAAACTGCTCAAATAGCTAAACCACGCCTTCCTTGCCCTTATTCCAAAAATTGAGGAGCTGTAGAACATGGTTGACTTATGTCCCATCAGCCTATGTAATATTGTTTATAAGATCTCCAAAATCTTGGTAAACCACTTGAAACCCCTTCTGAAAAAAATGATAAACCTAAGCCAAAAAGGCTTTGTTCTGGGATGCCATATCTTGGATGTTGCTATAGCCACTCACAAAATTTTACATTCTATGGACCGATGCAACAATGCTAGTATGGTGTTTAAGCTCGAAATCTCAAAATCTTATGTCAAAGTCCTATGGGACTTTCTTCCCAAAGTTTTAGATAAGTTTGATTTCAATCAGAGGGCGATTAACATTATTTTGGAATGCATTACTACTGTGAAGTACTATGTTCTGGTCAATGGGGTCCCCCATGGTTACTTTACGACTGGGAGAGGTATAAGGCAGGGTGACCCTCTATCTCCTTATTTTTTCATAATGGTTGTTGATGTGCTGAGTAGTAATGTTGCTAGAATGTTGTTGGAGGGCTCTATTAAAGGTGTTAAACTGGCCACCACTACAGATTCGGTTGTCATTCAGCAGTTTATGGATGACACCATTATGTTTGGGAAAGCTTCAGTTGTAGAAGAAAGGAAATGGAAAAGTTGTCTCAACCATTATGCAACTTGCTCAAGTCAGTGTATAAATTATAATAAGAGTATGATCTATTTCTTTAACTGCACTCCTGGCCTACAAGATCATGTGACCATTGTTCTAGGTTGTGTGAGTGCCTCCCTTCCTTTGGTGTATCTAGGTCTCCCTCTCACTGTTAAGGAAGTCACTCCCACTTTCTGGAATACTGTCCTGAAGAGGATTCAGAGGAAGTTGGTAGGATGGAAAGGTTTTATCCTTAGTCATGTTGGTAAGCTACAACTCCTTACTGTCGCCCTTCAAGGGATTCCAATGTACTTCCTTTCCATGTTCAAAATTCCTAGCTACATTGCTGAAACTTTTGAAAAAATCCAAAGAAAATTCCTCTTATCTGGTACAGAGGAAAAAAAGATGTTTGTGGTTAGTTGGGATCGGGTTTTCCTTCCTAAAGCTGGAGGAGGGCTTGGTATTAGGAAAGTCCAAGCTACCAACAAAGCCTTGATCGCCAAGGTGGGGTGGGATCAGTTAAGGAACAAAAAAGAATGGTATAGGATTATGAATGCAAAATACCTAAGAAACTACCCCTAATAAGATGCATCTCGGATGAACACCTCCATGGGTCTTTGGCTTGGAATAATATTTTCAAGATGAAGAAGCTACAACATTTTGGGTTGAGATGGAAACTTGGAAATGGTAGCAACATTCATTTCTGGGAAGACCCCTAGTTTTTTGAGTCCCCCCTATCCTTATTTGACTTCAAGAATCTGATGAAACTTGCTCGTCTTTTCTTTGGAAAGAATGTTTGTGATTACCTTCATGGTCTGTAGGGATACAAGAAATGGAAATATTTAGGATTATGTTGCCCCTTTTCCTCAGATTTGAAACTATTGGCTAAATCCTTACAGGTCATCCTCTCCCTAACCCGAATTCCCATATCCAACATTAAGGATGAGTTCTTCTGGACTAAGGAATGCAGGGGAACCTTTCTGTCAAATCAGCTTATGGTTTGTTGTTGGACAAGGGTATTCAAAGCAAACTTTGGAAATAGGTTTGGAACAAACACTTAACACCAAAAATAAATTTCTTCTGGTGGATGGCATGTGACAATAGAATTCTAACCTAAGATAATTTAAGGAAAAGGGGATTCCAAATCTTGAATAGATGCATGTTATGCAAAAGTAATGAAGATTCGGTTGATCACCTATTACTACACTGTCTATTTGTTGTTGAGGTTTGGAGTTTGGCTTTTGGAAAATTGGAGACTCATTGGACCCTGAATGGGGATTTAAAATCCTTTATTGAGGGGTGATTTGGCCCCTTCCAACACCCTCTCCCCATGGAGATCTAGAGTCAAACCCCCCATCATTTTCTAGTGCTTGTGGAAAGAGAGGAACAATCAGATCTTCAAAGATATTGAGAAAAGCCCCAAGGAAGTTTTCAGCATTAGTTTCAAACTCATTTTTGAGAATGTCTATCTATACACTTGGAAACCCCTGTACAAACGCCCTACTAAATAGGAGATCAAGATAGTGAAATCTTGGAATAAAAACCTGGAGATCAACTCCTTTGATGACTCTAGGTCTTTGGCTAGAAGGAACACGGTATGGAACCCCCCGGGTATTGGTTGGTTCAAATTGAATTTTGACAGAGTGGCTAAATGGAACCTAGGAATGGCTAGTATTGGTGGCACAATCAGGGAATGCAAGGGCAACTTTTTTGTTGGGTTTTTTGGAGGTATTGGCATATAATCTTCTATGATAGCAAAGGCACGGGTGCTGCTCAAGGGCATTAATTTGGCTGTCACTCTGGGAATAAAAAAACTACACATAGAAGGGGACTCTATGATGGTGATTGACTCTATTAAAAATTGTCATCTTCAAGGATTGAGCATCAAGGATATCCTTTTAGACATAAATTTTTTAATTTCAAAACTAGAAAGGAAGTTATTGACTCACACCTTTTGTAAGGGCAATTAGGTGGAAGATGCCTTGGCCAACTTTAGTTCCTCATGGAGTCTTTGTAAATGTTGGAGAAGAATTGGGGCTCTACTAACGAATATACAAGGATTAATCATTGATGAGCAGAAAAATATAACCGTTTAAATGGTGGCCAACTATGCTATTCTTTGTGGGTACTCTAAATCACTCTCTAATCATCATTATCCATTTCTCTAGCTTTTAACTCCCCTAAAGTTAAATCAACCCATGGTCAACTAACCAGGTTGCACATGAAATTCATTTCTTTTAATTATCTAATTACCTTATTTATCCTCACAATGGCATATTCCTAGGATTATTCCTCCCAACCACCCCCTCATTGAATTTCCCTCCAAAAAGCTCTTACACACCCATAAATACCTCTTACAAAGGAATTTAATCCTTCTTACATGCCATCTTGTCTCTTACAAGGGAAATAACATCTCTTACATCCTCACCCACATTCTCTTACACCCTCAACCATATTCATTCAATTCTCTTACATCCTTTTTACTCTACTCATTCCCCAAAATGTGTTCCACCTCCATCCATTAGCCTTGTGACAAGTGTCACATTCCTATTGGTTCTCGTTTTAATCCCACATTCACCAATTTCACTCTTTCTTCAACCCTTCACTCCTATAAGTAGAAGCCTCTTCTACTTGAAATGGATCCACAATCTCATGCAAGTTTATTATAGGAATTTTCATTCATTTTCATCACATCTTAGCTAGTTTTTTATCATCATTTGAAGTCAATCACATGCACTTGGAATCATCTACAATCTTGAAGCTTATCAAAGGGATTGGGAAAGGGCTACTTTTCAAAATCAAAGGAGCACCAATCCCCCTATGAGATGAAGGTTTGATCAAGTTAGATAGGATTGCATGCTTTTATCTTATGTTATTTCATGCTTTCAACATGTTTTTTTATCTTTGTTTGATTGAGAATCTCATAGGGAATGCTTTGTTTGGATTTCTAACATTACTAACCTTGTTTGTTTGTCTCTTGTTAGCTAACTGGAGACTAGGAATTCACACCCTTTTACACTTTCACACTTATTTAGGGCCCCTTTAATTAATTGAGCTTAATTTTCCTTAATTGGTCCCTTTAATTCAAATCCAAACCTAATTTAATCACATTTTACAAAGAGGAAACCCGACATTCCTTAATGCCTTAACATAACACTCCTCATTGAGCAATGTGTATCCTGTGTTAGGGACCTAGGACCCATTCGCCCATGAGTGAATGAGTCCTCCCTTGGACATAGGACCTAAATTTGAATTATGTTTTTGGTGGTATTTTAACATTTTCAAATCTATATTCAGATGTCGGCTTGTGATATTTTAATTTTAGGAAATTGAGGTGGCATATCTATAAATATAAGGTTATTTCACTAAGTTTCAACTAAGCAATCTAATATTTTCAAGTTAAGTTTTCAAGTATTCAATTACAAGAGATAAAGTGAGATTTCAAGAGCATTTAAAGAGAAATTCAAGGCATTCGAAGGAAGATTTACATTCCAAGGTTCATCCAAGGGTTTGGTGAGTTGTGACATTGAGTTGTTCATTCATCATTTTGTTCATGCTATTTTGTTTCATTTCAAGGTTTAATTACCAAAACAGGGTTTGACCAAGGAAAACCCCCATTCACCAAAAATAAAACATTTTTCCCTCTTGATTTGTGTTTACAGATTTAGGTGGAAGAAATCTTGAAGATCTCTTGAAGAGAAAAATTGAAGAAGTCATCAAAGTTGCAAAAGTTGTCACAAAATTTGTCATCTCATAGAAACTCACTTGCATAATTTATTTCCAAATTTTTGAACTTGAAACCTACGTAAATTAAAAGATTCAGATCTATAGTAGAGGCTCCCAAAAGTTGCAGACAAACACTAACTCATGACCCATTCACCCCCTGGTCGAATGAGTCCCAGATCAGCTTTAGAAACTAACTTTTTGTGACTGGTACACATCATCTTACCCTTCTCTAATTTGTGATCTGATTTCTATTTTTGCTTATTTTGAGTTTAATCTTCAAGATCCAAGTTGTAGATTGCATTTTGGGTTTGATTTGCTATTTTTAGTCTTTCTCCCCAAAGTGTTGTTTAATCAAGACCCTCGTCCTTGAAAAAAAAGGAAAAGGAAATTTGTAGATTCACACTTTGACTTGGTTCACCTAAGGTTTGATAGTTATTTCATTGTGTGGATCTCATTTTATAATGAAATAGAAGGAAAATTAGGTCCCTAAGTGGTTCATACCCCTATTTTGATCCACCTGACCTATTTTTCTTTATTTCATTTTAGTAAACCCAACATTTGATCATTGCAATTTTCTAATTTTGGAGTCCATTTTCACCCTAGATCTAGATTTTACATTCATTTACATTGCATTGAATTGAATTGAATCTCATTTATGGTTGCTTAACTTGCATTAGTTTGCATTTTATTTAGGGTTTTAGGATTGCATTTTTACATCTCTTGAAATTTAAAAAATACAAAAAAATCAATCATTTTGTAAATAATTTACATAGCATTGCATCATCATTCATTTACTTTTGAAAATTGAATTAAAATTGCATATCAAATTAGGTCTCCTAGTTTGTCATTTTTTCATAATTTGCATTTGCATTCAACCTTAATTTCACAGAAAATTCAAACTGTAACTCACTGTTTTAGATCAGAATTTGGAAACCACTAGAATCAACTCATAAATCAATAAAAATAAAAAAATAAAAACCCTAAGCTAGGACCCATTCTCCCTTGGGTGAATGAGTCCCTAATCAGGGTCATTTCCTAAATTTCATGGCATTAAAATATTTTTTTCGCATTCTTCTTTGTTGTTTTCAATTTTCTGTTTCAGTTTGCAGAATTTTCATTACTAGGAATTGATCATATTAAGCTTCATTTGATAAAACTAGTGCATTGTTTGAATTCAAAATTGTATTTCCAAGACATCATTTTTAGGTTGTTACATAGCATAATCAGAAAATTATCTTGTTTGAAATCTGAAAATTGCATTTTTATATTTGCATTGCACTTTGCATACTAGTTTACTTCAGTGCATTTCACCTTCTTTCCATTTTGGGTAAACATTGAGTTTGTGAAACTTGTATGAGCCTCACAACTTGGTGTCCTATTAGCAATATTGTTGTGAGATGTAGTTCGAGACTCATGTCATCCCATGATACACCATTCTCCATGGATATTAGGTTCTCCAACTCTTTCACTAATAGTGTTGATATTAATCAGCCCTCTATGGATCATAGTCTTCATACTTCATTTCCAATGACTTCCCTACCCACAGATAATGTGCATGATATTGAAACAATGTTTGCTAATGTCTCTCAAAATGCACGAAAGATAAATAAAGAATTAAAAAAATTGCAAGCCTTTGTGAAACCCGAACCTATTGATGTTAATGTCATCCCTCTCATAGGGAACATATGAAAGATGTTTAAACATGAACAAGGAATATAATTTATATGTACCTTGTTCCATCATAGTAGCAACAACTTTCCTTCTCCTCAACCAACTTCCAATATACTTCCCATGCATAAGAGAAAAGAAAACACAAATTTTGATCAAATTACTACTCCTAACACATCCTTTTCTGAAAAAGGAAAGGCCTTGTAGTTAGAAGATGAAATTGATGACCAAACAATTATCAAACCAAAGAAGAAGAAGCCAAAACTACATGAACATCAAAAACTTCAGGTACAAGAGATATATGGTCTCCCTGAATCCTTCCATGACCTATTAAACATATCCAAGACTGAGAATGTCTTTTACACTCTTTTACATTGGGGATTAATCAAATTATTTCCTAAACATGAAAATCTAACCGAAAAACAAACTAATCAAAATGGACCATATTGTGCCTATCATATATTCTCTGGACATCACACCGATAATTGTCATCCTTTATAGGAATTATTGAAGAAATTTAAATCCCCTAGGGATCCATCTTGACTAAAAGCATGAGCTTTGCTTCTTGCCATGTAATAGTTGTAGGATCATAGCATACTCACTATTACATGTTTAACATTCATTGCAAATAATTTTCTTTATTGCAAGGAGCTCATTCTCATCACTTATCTTGGCTTGTTCTTGTCTTGCACTTAGTGGGGGCAAGGGGTTAGATAGCCTTGTCCTAGTTTGACACTTGATGTTGTCCCTTTGGCTATTTGTCTGTCTTTTACACATATTGATCAAGATTTGGATGTGGACGACCTGCTATAGGTTGAATCGCATGTGCCTTACTAGTCTTGTCTTTTTTTTCTTTTTCATGTTCTTGGTGTGATTGCATGTGGGTAATTTGATTCCATGTACTATTTTGTTTGATGTATCTCTCTTCATGTGCATTCCTCTATTTGTATCTACATTCTTCTATATGTCGTAAACATTTATCTTTTATTTTTTCTTGTATTTTCCTTTTGGGGATTATTCAAGGTGTCAAGACATTTAGGTCTCTTCCATGTTGACCCAAAATATTTTTCTTTGTTTTGTCTCTCTATGTGTCATTCTTTCTGTTTTGTCAGTATTTGGGGAATGATGACATTTATGAGATCTATAACAACATTGTAGCAAAGATATACTAACCCTGAATCCATGGATCCCTTATGTGTTTTGGGATTTCATTTTGGGGTAACCCCTTCTTCTCTTTTTCATGATGTAGCTTCATTTGGGAATATATGACTTGGCATAGGGCTTTCTGAATAAGCTCTCATGTCTTCTTTATTGATTGGCATTGATTATTGGAAACTTTAAAGAAAATTTCTCACAACAATGGTGCTAGAAATTTCTTTAAAGTGGGGGCATACATTGAAATTATTATTTTTGAAATTTTTGGCATCCCTCATGTTTCACTATGCAATTTTCTTTCTTCTTATGATGTGTCTTTTTCTTGGTGGTGTCATTGATTTTGATATCCTTCGAGAGTGTGATATTTATTTTACTCTTTGTTTTCCCTCTCTTGGAGACATTAGAAATGATGTTCCCTAAGAGGAGACCTTACATGAACTAAGAAAGATCCCTTTGAACAAACCTTTACTTTTTTGTTCATAAGTGTTTAGCATAACGCAGCTTGCTAACCTTATGAAGCTCAAACCGTTTTCAAGTCCACCAAGCATAACACACTTTTCTTGCCAATGGAACCTTGCCTTGTTTTTTCATAGGTGTTGAGCATAACGCGGCTTGTTAGGCCTTATGAAGCTCATTTTTTTTGTTTTGTGGTGCCTTATTGAAGTTTTCAGAGGGATAGCTTTGATATGGTATGGGAACCTAATAAGATTCTCTCATTTTCCACCCTTTAGGGGCTCACCTAGTGGATGGCCTGAGGTTCCATTATCCCAAAGTGAGTTTGTGTTGTTATTTGCATAGTGGACATCGAGTTCCACTTGTGAACATTCTTGGGAAAATAACCGATGTGTGTTCCACATCGTGTTGGACAGTTAAGGCTTGATTCACCCTTTTCTTTTGGATAAATATCTGAGGCATGTTCCACATTGTGTTGGACAATCGCGGCTTGATCCGCCTTTTTTGTTTTTACTTTTCTTTTAAGTCTTTGATGTTGTATGATTGAGTAATCTTGTTGTTTTTGCATACATATTTTTTGAATGTCTACTTTAGTGTGAGTTTGATGCAAGGTCAACCTCTCACTAAAGTTGGGGATAAATGTAGTGTAGAAAAATGTATCCCTTTACATTTTCACACTTAATTTGGAACTAATATTAAATTGGACTTAATTATGCCTTAATTTAGTGTTCTAATATGTATTTTACATATTCACATTGAGTAGGGACCTATTAATTAAAATGGACTCAATAATGTCTTAATTTGATGTTGTAAAGTGCATCTCTTTACACTTTTACACTTATTTAGGGATCCTTTAATTAATTGAGCTTAATTTTCCTTAATTGGCTCCTTTAATTCAAATCCAAGCCTAATTTAATCATATTTTCTGAAGAGGAAACCTGACATTCCTTAATGCCTTAACATAGCACTCCTCATTGAGCAATGTGTGTCCTAGGTTAAGGACCTAGGATCCATTCGCCCATGGGCGAATGAGTCCTCCCTTGGACATAGGACCTAAATTTAAATTATGGTTTTGGTGGTATTTTAACATTTTCAAATATATATTCAGATGTCAGCTTGTGATATTTGAATTTTAGGAAATTGAGGTGGAATATCTATAATTATAAGGTTATTTCACTAAGTTTCATCTAAGCAATCTAAGATTTTCAAGCTAGGTTTTCAAGTGTTCAATCACTAGAGATAAAGTGGGATTTCAAGAGAATTTCAAGAGAAATTCAAGGCATTCAAAGGAAGATTTATTGAATATTTATTGCAGTAATCAAGATCCAATTGTCACATCAAAGTATTCTTGCATCATGCATGTTATTGGAGTTAATATGGTGATGTAGGTTTCATGATCCATTCAAGTATTCAAAGCATTGTTTCAAATCAAGTTTCAAGGTTCAAGATCCACATCCATTGAATCCATTTCATGCAAGTTGCAGATTTACATTCCAAGGTTCATCCAAGGGTTTGGTGAGTTGTGACATTGAGTTGTTCATTCATCAATCCTTTCATGCTATTTTATTTAATTTCAAGGTTTAATTACCAAAACGAGGTTTGACCAAGGAAAACCCCCATTCACCAAAAATAAAACATTTTTCCCTCTTTATTTGTGTTTGCAGATTTAGGTGGAAGAGATCTTGAAGATCTCTTGAAGAGAAAAATTGAAGACGTCAAAGTTGCAAAAGTTGTCACAAAAGTTGTCATCTCACGGAAACTCACTTGCAGAATTTATTTTCAGATTTCTAAACTTGAAACCTGGGCAAATTAAGAGATTCGGATATGTAGCAGAGACTCCCAAAAGTTGCAGACAAACCCTAACTCAGGACTCATTCGCCCCTGGGCGAATAAGTCCCAAATTAGCTTCAAAAATTGACTTTTGGTGATTGGTACACATCATCTTACCCTTCTATGATCTATAATTTGATTTCTAGTTCTAGTTATTTTGAGTTTAATCTTCAAGATCCAAGTTGTAGATTGTATTTTGGGTTTGATTTGCTATTTTTAATCTTTCTCCCCAAAGTGTTGTTTAATCAGGACCCTCGTCCTTGCAAAATAAGGAAATCTATAGATTCACACTTTTACTTAGTTCATCTAAGGGTTGATAGTAATTTCATTGTGTGGATCTAATTTCCTAATGAAATAGAAGGAAAATTAGGTCCCTAAGTGGTTCATACCCCTATTTTGATACACCCGACCTATTTTTCTTTATTTCAGAAAGATTATTAGGTTTGATGAGAGAAATATTTGCATCAATCTTACATAACAAGTCAATGCTACAAACATTAAGACCCAATCCATTATCAATTAGAGTATGATTTATTCCCTTTCTATTAATAATGGCTAAAATCATGAAAGGATCATGTTGTTTTTGGATTTGAAGTGAAGGTAATTCATGACAGTGGAAGAAAATGTCTAGGCTTTTCACATGCATACAATCTAACAAGTTTGCCACATCATTTGTTCATTTAAGTCATTTCCAATTGGTTTTTATATTTTTTTACTATATTTTTATAGATATGTGTGTGTGTTTTTGTGTATGCACCTATACATAAACATATATGCATATAGATACATATAGATAGATAGACAAAAAAATGCTCTTATTTATTTATTCCTTTATTCTCCCATGTGCTCATGTTTTTCTCTAATGTGTGTATATCCTTTTTACACCAATTTCCTTATTCATTTTTTAATTGTTTTCCACTATCCCATCGCTCTCTTATTATTTTTTATTTTTCTCTCATTATTTTTCCTATTTTATTGTTGTCTTGTTCTATTATTCATTGATTTCTCAATCCATCTATATAATTTATCTTTTTATCTTCTCTTTAGTCTTAGGTATTTCTATCTTTATTCTTATGTCTTTTTTTTTTGAATTTTTGAATTTTTGTATTAACTCTTTCACATTTGGTTATCTAATTTCCTAGTCATACTATTACTCTATCTTTGTTATTTTGTGTCTCCTCCTTTTTTCCTTTGTAATTTATTTTATCAAAATTGGTTGTTTTTAATGCCTTTTTTCTTCTGTTTTTTTCCTTCCCTTTCACTTCTAGTTTCTTGTTCCCTATGCAACAATCCCCTTTCATTTATTTAGTTGGCTTAGTCTACTACATAATTTTTTTTTATCTTCTCAATGTATCTCATCATGATGATGGATAATAGAGTTTGATCTAAAATATTGATAAAGAAAAAAGTTTGCATACTCAAATATAGAAATATACCAAGCTACATTAAATTATTATCAATACATTCAATTTTTTCATGAGTCGTAGAGCCTAAGGACCCCTAAACATCAAAATCATCTTCCCCAACTAGAGGTAACACCTTCTAGGAGTAGTTGGAAGAGGGGAAAAGAGTAGTTAGGAGATCGTAAATAAATGTTAACAAAGAGGGATTGCTATAAAGACAGGTTTTCATAGGTTTTGAGCACAAACTATGATGAACAAGGATAGATGACCCACTTGTGTAATAAAACTCATAAATTAAAGAGAAAATAGAGCTTTACAAACAATGAGAATGTTTTCAAAGAAAGATCATTGAGTTCACTAAAATTAAACATAGTAAAGTTAACTACCTACAGTGTAAAATAATATTAACATATGCCATCTCTTGTGTTCCAACTAGCCTATCCTAACATCTAGTCTAATTAGAATAAATAAAGTATAATATTTTTTTTTATGTTTTTATATTTATAGGACAAGGAAATAGTATGAACTAAATATATATATATAAGGTATGAAAAATGGTAAAAATATTTTTACTGGTAAAAAATAGTTCTAGAAAAGAATATTATAAGCACAAAGTAGAAATTTGAATAAAAAACTCATACTTACAAAAACCATAGCACAATTGTGTTGTAATCCAAATCCAATAGAAAATTAAAAGAGCTCAACTATACTTAAAGCATATTTTTCAAGAAGCTTGTGAATATATACCTTCAAAAATAAGTGAAGAGAAGTTGACCTTGCTCAAGAGGATGTCTCTACAAAATACAAAGAAAATATCAATTTGGAATGTAACAAAAATTTGTAATCTTCAAGCATCTATAATGAAGAACAAAAAATATATTCAAACTCCTAATATCAATTCTCACAAGAGCAATGGTATAGCAAGAGTGTTGTAGGAAAATCAAGAATAAAAGTTGTAGAATATAAAAGAAACAAAATAATAAATAGTGAATTGCATGGAAAAAAAAAAATTAAAATCCTTAATCATCTATTGTTATTTTAGATAAAGAAGTTAGTATAATATTATTAAAACATAATAGAAAAAAAAAAAATAGTTAAAATCAAATAGAATTATAAATGAAAATGTTTTATCTAAAATAACTCTCATATGATTATACTATATTGAGATGAAATCATGATTACATAGATATTTTCATGATGTTCAAATAATGATATTATATTATAATTATAATGTATAATCTTGGGTCTTGAATTTTCTTGGAATGAGTAACTTGGATGCCCATGAGGAGTTGAGGGATATTTTTTTATCATTATTCTCCAAATTATGTCACATTGTTCTAATGGTATGGAATAATGGGAATAACAAAAGCAGGTCAATGATGGGGAATTATAGAGTATTTTTATCAAGATAGGAAATGACAATGCAAATGAATACACTTATGGAGCACTTAGAAATGGGAAAGTGGGATTAGTATAATCTTATACAATTTTAGTGTGTAAAAGGAATTACTTTCTATTTGGAGACCACTAGATAATGTAGTGGGTTGTGAGGAAATTTTCATAATATTTTGAGGCCATGTTTAGGACTATGGTATAGTTTTATGGTGGCTTTATAAGCCTCCTTAAGTCTATATATTGAGGGATTGATATCAAATAGGTATTGCTATTTTCAAGTACTCTAACATTGTCAATATTTTGTTAGACTAAATAAGATTGTGTGAGTTATATTGATGTAATTATTTTTAGTTGATTGATACAAGTTCATTATCACTTTGGTGGTGGATTTTCTTTTCTAAAATAGTTTCTCCACATATATCTAGTGCCATGTGATTTTTCTGGTTTATTATTGTTGTTTTACATGCTTATCCATATTTTATTTCATTTTTAATGGTTAATCATGTCTGTCAACCCATATACATATATTTAAATGGGCATAAACACAATACAAATAATTTTTTATTTTGTTACAACTCTTAGATACTAAGGGTTACATTACTCACCATTGTGAATCATGCACACTCAAAAAACTAACATGTACTTAGAATGGGGAAACACAAATCAAGGAAAAGAGAAGTGATAGAAAAATTAAGTGTAATGGAACCCCATTCATAATAGTGTAAATAGTGACATTAGCAAATTGGTTAGCTTTTATCCTACCCAAGAGAATCCTATTAACACTAGTTAAGTCTACACTTAGGGACTTTTACCTTTTTTTCTCACCTCATGTGGTTGAGCACATATGTACTCATATTTTGAGAAACCTATCTCATGTGCATATGACACATTTATTACAATTATCCTATGCACATGTCATACACTCATGGAAGAGATTAGAGTCCATACCTACCTTCTCATCTCAACCATTTTCTATATAGTCAAGGGGATCATATGTAATTTAAAGCTTCTTATATTCACACATTGTATGAACATATTGTATTTAATGGCTTATGAAATATCTTGTAGAAGTCTTATCATTAGTTCTTAGAATATTTTAGATTGTGAGGGCCAAATATCCAACTCCAACATGGTATCAAAGCTTTAAATGACAAGAAACTTCTTAAATCAAGGGGGTTTTATATGGAAATTTTAATGTGGTGCATCTTGGAGCTAAATAGACCACACCATTACATTCAGAAGGTTTGAGGGATGAATTTTGATATATAATACTTCATATTTCCAAGACAAAAAAAATGAGATTTTTTAGGAAACATAATTTGAGGTAAAATCCAATTGTACAATTACACACACACACACACACAAGTGTAAATCCATACAACCTATGAATCAACCACTATTAGTAACTATACAGACAATATTCTCTATAAAAAGAGCATATTCTCAACTCTATTTTTGAGTTGAAAGCATAATTTATCAATAAATTTAATCATTAAAATTTTACTTTTTGGGTTGCTAGTATAATTGTAGGTATCAAGGAATAATTATTCAATTCTGGGCATATTCCATCAACTAACATCATGGTGACAACATCAATTTTCCCTCTAAATTAAACCCCTTCTCCATCAATAGTTTTATTTTGGCACTCCAACTTTAAAGACCCGTATCTTGGCGATACATAATCCTTTTTTTGAGATTTTTTTTATTTGGGGTCTATTTTTTGGTGTATATATGTTATTAGAGGTCACTCTGCATAGTTCCATTTTTTTGAACTTTAGAGGACTTGTTTAAGAACATACAAACTCCTTTTTTAGTCATATTTTTGTAACATGACTATTTTTTCAAGCACTACATAGTGGTGCTATTGGTTCTTGAAAATATCTTAAAAAATTAGTTTTAGCATATACCTCTATTTTGAGTATTTTTAATGTTTGTACATCAAATCCACCTAGTGATATTTATAAATGCACTAAATATAAAGTGACAAATCACTATAATTTACTTGGGGGATCACTTATTGAATCAATAGGGTGATCTAGTGTTTCTACTCTTTGATTTTTTTTATTCATATGATCATGTTTCTCACACTAAATCACATTCATTTGAGTTTCTTCATAACACTCATAATAAATAGAAAATAAAGTGTGGATATTATGGGAAGAAAAATAATATAGAAAAATATTTTATTCAAAGATAAATTGATAAAATGAAGCAACTTCTTCTCAATAATGGTATTGCTAAATTACTTAATCATTTAGTTCTAGCATATGTAGAAACATCATATGATCTCATGCAAACATTTTGTGAAAGATCAATGTATCATTTTGGGATTAACAATGTAGTTCGATGACTTGCATTGAAATATCATCTCCTCCATCACCCAATGCTACATCTAAATCCAATTTTGATTCATTCATGGCTTCCAATGATTATAAGTACCAACACATTGATGTCATTTTTCTAGATCTAGCACATTGTGATGTATTAATACCAAACATATCATCCTTATTTGTAGAGTCATTCATTTTGGATTTGAAACTAATTATTGAGGAGAATAATCTTCCATTTGATAATAACCTCATCAACATTATTATCCCCACCTATACATCTTTGTATATTGTTCTATATCAAAGTTCACATGGAGCATTTGAGTAGTATTTGAAGGTGTAATTATGGGAATCATCTTGGTCTTCGGATCATGTACAAAATATAGAGACATTATTCCTATTTAGAATAGAAGGTCATCTTGCATGTATTTGTGGTGTTTCTTCTTCACAAGTGGAGAAATATTGTTCAAAAAGCATGGATCATCTTCAACATCTAGTATCAAGCATCTAACAATACTTCAGGAGGAATTTTGAGGGGAGGCTACATGGTTTCTCTTCTCGACTCATTTTTAGTAGGGAGCATTTATTCTCATTGATTTCTTTCCTTCTCATTTCTAGGGGGTCACATAAACCCTCTCTCTCTTGTCTCCTATGGGAGAGAAATTTATTTTACATTATGTTAGAAATAGTCCTTTGGGTGCCATGATAAGTCCCCCTTCTCTCTCTTATCTTCTTCACTTGTACATTCTCTTTGTATCATTTCTATTTTGGAGAATGGTTTTTATCCTTTAATTAATTTATGAAAAAATTACATGGATACTTAACATGGCCTAGTAGTGGGACCTACCATTATTACATAAATTTCTCCCTAAGTTGCACTTAAGGGGGTGTTAGTGTAAATAGTGAAATTATCAAACTACTTATATTTTAGCCTACCTAGGATAGTCCTATTCATACTATTTGGGTCTCCACTTAAGGAATTTATCTTTTTCTCTTACCTCATGTGTTTAAGGCACATGTAACCACTTTTTGAGACACTTATCTCATGTGCATACGAGACATTTATGACACTTTTTCTATGCACATGACACATCATGGGCACATTTCCTAAACTCATGGAGGACGTTAGAGTCCACAGGTCTACCTTCTCATCTTACCCATTTTCTATATGTTCAAGGGGATCATATATAATTACAAGATTCTTAGATTCATACATTGTGTGAATATACTACATATTTTTAGCTTATTTGAAATCTCTTGTAGAAGGAGTATCATTATTTTGTAGGATCTATTGGATTGTGGGGGTCAAATATCCAACTCCAACACATAACACCCTAGAAAAGTGAAGATAATCTAAAAAGGTGTCAACAGTATTATTCATGGCATCACAAAATAAAATAAAAAACATGAGTATTGTACCTCTAAGCTTCCTAAGAGTAGGTGATAAATCTCCATTGACTTACAATGACTTGTCCAATAAATTCTAAGATTCCAAAAAAAATATAATTTAATATTAAATCTACCTAGGCATCTAGTACTATTTTAATAGTCTTTGAAACAATTTTTTAATTAAATAAAATTGGTTCATAAATATTTCAACCCAAAAATTAATTTACAAAAAAATACATAAAATTATAAAGCAAATAGATGGTTGTGGACTACATAAATAAATCAACTTAAATTTGGAAAAAAAAAAGGAAAAAAAATACAATACACCTTTTTACATTATCAAAAAGAAAAATTATTAATTATTATTTTTTTCTACATTTTTTTTAAATTTCTTTCTAATTTAGTATAGTTTAAGTAATAATTAGTTTTCCCCATTGGAGGTATCTTTTCCAATTCTCTTCTCAACTCATCCTTAGATGTCAAATGTTTATATAGTGCTATGACTTTGGGTTTGCAAAAATATTGAAACCTTCCCTTCAAAAATTTGGTTATGTCTCATAGTTATCTTTTTTTATCAAGAGCTCCTATAAAATTCAAAATCAACTTTTATTCTCTACACCCAATATTGAAACATTCCCCTCCCTGTCCTATCAAAGATTCAAAGATTCTCAATTCCCTCAATGTTCAGTATGCAAAACAAACACTCCTCTACGATCAAGATAGTAACTAGTTTTTTCTATATTGTGTCATTTTGTCAATGCTTGTAGATAGCATCTTGGTTTTGGCTCATTCTTTTGAGGTTTTTTTGGGCTTGATTAGGTTGGGCATTCTTCACTTCTCTCAAGTTGTTACACTACTACTTATTTCACTTATGTATGTTAGTGAACAAGATTTAATCTTTATTTGTATATACCTATAACTCACCTAGTAACAATGACAAAATTACTAACAATTGGATAGGTTGTAATCAAATATTAAAAAAATCCTCTATATTTGAAAGGAGAAGCTCTCTTTTTTAATGAAATTGGAATGAATGGGGTATGCTTTTAACTTGGAAGTATGAAAGGTATTTTTGAAAATGAATCTAACTCGGAGTGAGCACAAAGTGACACAATCAACTACCCACTTTATAGAAAACTCAAAACTAGAAATTTCAAAATCACCATCCAAGTTCTCTAATCATAAGAATAAGGAATGTTTAAATGATGAACTTCATTATATGAATATAATTTATCAATATCCCACACAAAATATTACTTCAGAAAAATAAATAATTGCTCATTCAACCTAAGAATAACACACAACTCAAGAAAATATGACCCAAATTTCACTAATTTTATGTATTCGTCTTCCAATTTTTTTGATTTCAAAGTTTGTTTCATTAAGTGTATACATAGTCTATATGGAAATATATGAAACCTCTAATTTTATAAAATTTCTCTTAAACAATGATCATATCCGCAAGCCAAAAAGTCTTGCAAATAATATTTGTAAGCCTATATATAGGTTAATATGAAACCATTATTGTTTGTAACTACTTCTTGTAGTAATATAAAACAACTTTATATCATAAGGTATCTTAATATGAAAATAAAGTCCATTTTATAAGAAATATTTGAATATAAGGACAAATATTGCATGAGTGCATTTCTTTCTTCCTTGTCTTTCTTGTTCAATTTAGGTGTAGTAATTTCATCTTTTGTTGGCACTTTTATTCGTGATCTCTTCTTGAAATTCTTAAACCTTGTGATCATATGGGAGAGAATTTTTCATTTCAGATTATGGTGATATTCAAGTGGTATTTCCACATTGCAATAGCATTAATCAAATATTTATCTTTCTTATGAAATTCAATTATCTCCTTACTAAAATTCATGAGATAAGATGATATATTACATAATACTTCCATTGTACTCCTATCAATGGCATCTTTACCAATCAAATCCTCAACAATTTTTTTCTTAAATTTTTTTTTAATAATGTGAGTATCAATCACTTTTATTTCTCCTTCATCAAGGATGTTAACTTTCAGACTCAATAAATTAGCCTTGAGGACCAAAAATATTGAATTGTAGTTAGCCAATGTCTTGTTCAGCTCAATTAGGAGTTTTTTAATAATTGAACTTTTTCATTCAATTGCACTCAACCATTTGGTTGGCTCCTTCTCCTATGATGTGATAATGATTTTTAGATATTAAAACATTAGTATATGTTTTAACCTCTTTTAAATCTCTTATTATAACCATGGGTAAAGTTTCCTCCCTCTTAATTATTGGTGCAAATAGGTACCTTTCCTAACTAGTTATTAGTGGAGTCATATTTACATGTTAAGTCGACTTAGTTCCTAGGCATATTTAAGTTGTTTAGATAAGATTATTAAATATTAGATTCCCAGGTTATTTAATGATGGCTCATGCAATTTAATTATGACATTGGTCATTTAGTTCTTGGTACTTTATCACACCTCGTCTATATAAGCAAGGTCATTGTACACTTTTGTATGATACATCATTATCATATTTGATAGATCTTAATATCAAGCAGGCTTATTTATTGCACACTCTTATAGAAGGTTTTCATTATTTTTGTAGGTGGTCTTGTGATAGAGCTAATTATCAGCTTATACATGGTATCAAAGCATGGTTTTACAAATTTCTTCTCAGATTTGAGGGTAGAGCTATTACTAGTGAGAGATTTTGGTGAATTTTAGTAAGGTTTAGTATGTTCTTCCCTTGCACCCTATGGTGTTTTTGGGGAATCTAAAAAACTTGAAAAAGTACCAATTTTAGAGGGTTCCTCTTTGTGGATTTTTATTGTAGGTTAATTTTGGCATGTGTTGGAGATAATCTGAGATCATCATTGAGTCTAGAGAATCTCAAAAAGTCAATATTTACTTTTGTTTCATCAAAATATGGCATATTTTACCAAATCTATGAGGGTTTGAAGTTGACAAGTGGTTACCAAATCTGAGAGGTAGCTGATTTTTTGGATCACATTGGGAAAAAATTGACACTGCCATTGTGTTCAAAAGGCCCAAAAACCCCCATTTTCATACAAAATACTTCATATTTTGAAGAAAATATGTTTTTGAAGATTTTTTAAAAATTTCAAGTGAGTATCTTAAATTTGACGGCCAAATGACTGTCACAGAGGACTCTATTAAATTTTATGGTTAAACAACCATCATACCAATGCTTGGCCCAATCCGCCAGCTTTGGGTCACATGAGGCAACCACTTTCCAATCCTTAGGAGCTTAATTTTGGTCCCTCAAGCCTCAATTGGGTAGTTTTAAATCGCCATCACTTTTTTTAGATAAAAGGCAAAGATGCTTGAACTTTATATTAAAAGAGGAACCAAATACATGTTGAAATTACCGAAATAGCTACACAGCTAAAGTTGTGAATAAAATTAAAAATTGTTCAATGAGTTAAAATAAGAAAAGGTTGACACTACTGTTGCTAGCATTCATCTGACAAGATCATACTACAATATGCAATGATTAAATAGGGAAACTTCATTATTCATTTGGATTTCCTATCAACCATTCACAAGAGGGACTCTAAGTGTTGTTGTAGCTGAGAAAAAAAGCATTCTACAGTGCTTCTCTATTGCATGCTTTAGCAAGGTTCAACATAGGCGGCACACCTCTATTGTTGGAAGAAAGGCTTTGGTATATGATAGCACTTTAGCAGTTCGCTGCCATATAGTGACAGCCCATTTGATGAGGTTTTTTTTATGTGTTCATACAAGATTTTTCCCATACCAAAATCTAAAAATTAAGCTGCACCCCACTTTGATCTTTCAATATTTTTTGTTGCAAATTCTACGTATATTTTGGAAATGATTTGAAACACTTTAGCATCTTCCCAATAAAATTTGGTTGCAATCAGAAGTTTCATGCATAAATACCATAAAGGAGAAACTTATCCCATTCACGATGAAAGCATCAACCACCAGCACCGCTAAATGTATAAGCAATGTGAGGAGAAAACAGGGGAGTTGACCCTTGATTATAATTGAGGGAGAAGAATCAGTATGAAGTGACTAGAAAAACAGACCTATCCTACAAAAACAAAGAAAAGTTAGAAGCAAAATTATGGACTACGAGGACAATCCTTTTTAATGGCTTGGAGTATATGCGGGTAGTTTTTAATCAACATGGGGTCGATTAAAAGGGGTTCTGATCTTGGAACCGAGTCATCATCACAAGCTAGATTTTCCAAAAGTTCTGCAACTGAGTTCCCTTCACGATAGCAATGGGAGATTTAGAAGTCTTCAAACTTTTTAAGGAATTCCCACACCTTTGATAGGACATAATGGATTGGCCAGCAGGGATTTGATATTCTTTTGAATGAGTTGATAATTATTTGGGAGTCTCCTTCTATGTAGAGTCTTTTTATACCCATTTTTATTGCTAAGTTTAAACCAACTAGGAGGGCGCTCACTTTTGTAATGTTGTTGGAGCCATCTAGTAATTTCTAAGTTAGGGCCATTAGTAAATCACCTCTCTAATTGTGAATGACACATCCTACACCTGATTTTCCTGGATTTCCCCTTGAAGCCCCATCGAAGTTTAATTTGGCCATTGATGTTGAAGGTGGGGGCCATGAAATTGTGTTTTTGTTGATTTTAACCCTTGAAGATACATAGCCTGGTTTTGGAATTTTTATGTATTGCCAAGTTTTCATCATTTCAGAGTCCCATAGGGAGAAATATTTCGTGTGTGAATCAGGTTTGATAATGTTGGAGGAAACCATTTCTAAAATTGATAGTTTTATGTTGTTTAAAACCTAAGAATTTGATAGAGATTCTTTTCAGAATATCCTTTTGTTTCTTTCCCACCAAATATTCCATATGAGAATAGCTAGTGTAGCTACCCAAAGAGAAGCCAATATTGATTCTTGGTGTAAGAGAGGCCAAGAGATGAAATGTGCCTTTAGTGAGTTGAGCAACGGACCTAACCAATGTAGCTTGTCTTGAAGCCATGACCATAAATTTTTAGCATAAGGGCAGTTCAGGAGAAAGTGATCCATGTTTTCCTCTGATTGACCACATAGAACACAACTGAAAGGAGCGGCTATTTGAAGCTTTACAAGCCTGTCACTTGTTAGAATTTTATTGTTAAGGGCTAGCAAAGAAAAAGCCCCTGCTTTTGGAAGAACATTTGAATGCCAGCATAACTTGTATGGCCATGATTCTTGTTGCAAATTTACTCCGTTCACCAAATATTTGTAGCCCAATTTAACTTTGTATGCACCTAATTTTGATGGTGCCAATATGAGTTTATCCTAGGACTGTGACCACAAGATTTTCCTTTGTGACAGAATATTAAAAAATAATTATTTTTTGTGATTTTGGGATGTTGACTAAGGAAATTACCTCCAAATAACTTCATTATGAGGGAAGGGGCCCTGAGGAGAGAGAGATAATCTTTAACTTTGTGTCCCCATTGTTGGAAAAGAACCATCTTTGCTTCTTAGAGGGTCTCAATTTTCCTTAAAGGGCAATGGCCATTCCATGAATCATCCCAAAAAGTTTCCTTTTCACCATTGTTAATGATCCATGTGAGATAGGGGGTAATCACTTATCTGGATTCATAATAAAATTCCAAATTTTGGACCCTTGTGGTAGGTTGGTTGTGGTGAAAATTCTCTCTATGTCCAAGGAATCCAAATACTTGGACTGAATAATCCTAGACCATTTGGATGTCAGTTTTGCATATATGTTCCAAGCAAGCTTTGCACCCAAGGCTAGGTTTCTAGCTTCCAATTTTTGGATACCCGCACCTCCATGTTGATTATCAACACATACCTTGTTCCATGAAATCAAAGGGGGATTTTTCTTATTTGGATTGTCTAAGTTGCCTTTCCAAAGGAAATCTCTTATACATTTCTCTATAGTTGTTTGAGTTGATTTGGGAAATTTAGTACTGACATCATATAATTTGGAATAGCTAAGAGGACTGATTTAATCATTTGTATTTTCCCTACAAGAGTGAGCCATCGGCCTTTCCAAGTTGAGATCAGGTTTTGTATTGTAGAGATGATTTTGGAGCAGAAAGAGATTTTATTTAGGCTTGAGAAGAGTGGAACACCCAAATATTGGCATGGAAAGGTGTCCCTTTTGAACTTTAGTATAGAGAGGATTTGATTTTCTCTACCAGGCGGGACATTCAAGAAGAATATTTTGGACTTTCTTGCATTGATTTTCTGATTTGAGGCTGCACAGTATTCATCTAATACTTTTTTTATCTCCTTGGTCTCTCAGGTTGAAGATTGACCAAACAATAAAGTGTCATCAGAAAAAAGAGAATGGGTTATTGATATGGATGTACGTGGAATTGTTAAGCCCTTATATTTTCTTGTTGCCTGGGAAGCTCAGATAGTTTTGCTTAATGCCTTTACCATTAATATAAATAGGAAGGTAAATAATAGGTCCCCTTGTCAGACACCTTGGGATATGTTGAAGAAACCTGTAGGAGATCCATTGACAATAACTGAAACTTTGGGGGAAGAGATGAAGGATTTTATCCACCTACACCATTTATTGTTGAAGCCAATTTTTTTGAAAACTTTGATGAGGAAATCCCAATTAAGCCTATCATAGGCTTTCATCATGTCCAGTTTGATAACCATTGCAAGTATTTTATATTGGTGGATGGAATGGAGGACTTCATGAGCTATAATTTCACCTTCTACACATTCTCTTATGGGTACAAAGCCACCATGTTCTTCCAAAACAATTTTTGGAATGAGCTTGGCAAGCCTAGAAGTTATTGCCTTTGAGAAGATTTTGTATATTGTATTACAAAGGGAAATTGGGTGGAAATCTGCAAAAGAGGTTGGAGTTTGTTGCTTTGGAATTAGAGCTATATGAGTAGTATTCATTTGTTTTAGGATAGATCCATTTCTTCTTGATTCCTCCAAAGCAAGCCAGATATCTTTTCCTAAAAAAGACCAACATTTATGGAAAAATAGTCCAATGAAGCCATCAGGGCCTAGGGCTTTATCTGGGGGCAAGGAGAAGACTACCTATTTTACTTCCTCCAAAGAGAAAGGTTGGAGAAGAGCCTTATTGTCTTCTTCTGATACTAGATGAGGGATATTTTGGAGGATTGTATCTAAATTAATAGGCTATTGGTTGGCTGATATCTCAGGTTTTGATAACAACTTTGAAAAAAATTGCATTGCCTCATTCTTAATAAGATCTGCTTGTTCTATTTTATCACCTTTAGAGTTATTGATGGTGAAAATTGAGTTACCTTGGCGACGAAGCTTTGTAGTAAGGTGAAAGAACTTAGTGTTGCAGTCTCCTTTAAGCCATGTTGCTCTTGACTTTTGCCACCAATACATTTCCTCTCTAGCCAAAATCTCCTCCAGGTTAAGCTACAGACTATTTTGGCATTCATAACAGAAATTATTCATGCCATATTTGATCACATGCTCATTTAGATCAGCAATTTCTAGAAGGATTTCTAAATTTTCCTGGAAGATGTTTTTGAAGTGGTGTTCATTCCATTGCTTAATTTTCTGCTTAAGAAATTGAAGTTTCTTCACTAGTTGAAACATTCTGGTTCCTTCTATGAATGGAGAGTGTTCCCACCATTCTTTGAGAAGATTTAAAAAATTTGCATCCCTGAACCACATTGATTCAAATTTGAAGGAAGGGAGTCGAAGCGAATGGTTATGGCCTATAGAAATCTGAATGGGGAAGTGGTCTGAGCCTGAAAAAGGAAAAATGAGTATTTTTGAAGGAAAGTAATCATCTACCCAATTAGACGAGACAAGGAATCTATCCAACCTCTCTGCTATCTGAAAAAAGTCTTTCCTTCTGTTTGTCCAAGTAAAAGTACCATTTGAAGGTTGGTAGTTCAAGAGAGCATTATTTGAAATGAAAGTAGCAAAATCTTCCATAACTTTACCAGGCGGGGCAATTCCTCTTGATTTTTCTTTTGACTCAGGTATTGGATTTTTGAAAGCGATATATCATTGGAAATATGGTTCCAAGAAATTTCCATTGGTGTAGGTACTATTATCAGATTTTACTCCTAGAATATTTTATTTCAATTTGAATTCAAATCTCCCATTTGGACCTTCGAGCTCATAACCTTTTACCTAGATCTCTGATTTTTGTGATTTTTGAAGCATCAAAAAGTTATTGAGGAGTTCTATCACTGTACACATGCACTTTTTCTAGATTCAACCCCATGTATTATTTATTCATATTTTGGAATATTTTCATTCTGGTTAATTACTTGGACATCCTGACTCTTGGAGAGGTTTGTCTTTTTGGGAAGGCTTCATTTACAGTATACATCATGTTTGGGGGATTCTAATTTCTTTTAAAAGGTTTCAACCTTTTTAATTTTGGATATTTATCATATTTCATTATGGGTTTTCATTTCATTTGTCTTTGATTATGTTGAAAAGGGGAAACTATAAATAATGGAGAGATACCATCATAAAACATCTACTTTGGCTTCATTTGTTGCCACATTTGTATGGTATAGTTCCCCCTCCCGGTACTAATAGTAACAAATATTCTTGTAATTGCAAAAGGGATCATGTCTTAAGAGTTATTTATATGCATTTTGATGATGAAATTTTGAGTGTCCTCATACTCTTTGGACTAAAATTTGGCAAATATATAGAGAACATGATACTTAACCATTCCCATATGATCCTATTTTAGACTATTGTGTGCCTCTTCATTTTTAGAATGGATACCCTATGATTATGATACTATTCGGGAGTTTGAAGATTTGGAGTACTTTGAATCTTTAGATGAGGATGACGAGGTTTCTTCAAATTCTCCTTATTCCCCTTGAAAGACTGTTGTTGATCCTTCATCTTTAGTGATTCCTTGTGTAGATTCATTGATTGAGGCTCCCATCATTCTTGTTCAGCAAGACCATTCATCTTTTATTGGTGATTCATTCCAATAGTTATCTAATTGTCTTCCTTATTAGGGTACCTATTTATCAAAAATTGCATCCTTGTTTATGGAGTCTCACATTTTAGAATTGGAGGACACATTTGATGGGTTATCTCTCCTCTTTGGTGATAGAAATTGCATAATCGTTGACAAACCATCATTTTCTTTGGATCTTGTTCAACGTTAGTTTCCACATAGTCTTGGTTTATCACCTTCTTCATTGATTGGGCTTGTACCTAATTTGATTGCAGAGTCATCATCTTCATTCAACAAGGAGAAACATGAGCATATTTTAGAGATATCATCATACATGTTTATAATTCTTTCTTTCAATTCCTATCTAGAATGGGAAGCATTCCTACATTTGTACCTGTTTTTGTTTCTTCTGAAAGGGAGATAAGTTGTTTGTTGACATTGGATCATGTTTTATCTTCAAGCACTTTCCATTTCTATAGGAGATTACACATTATGGGGGTCTATGTGGTCTCTTTCTTTCCCTCTTATGGGGGGGAATTTGTAATTTATACATGTGATAGATGTTTTACTTGGGGGTATCATGGAGTCCATCTTTCATCACTTGATTGTATCTTTTCTCTTTTTGAGAGGGGTTTTTCTCCCTTTCTCCATTTATAAGAGATTGCATTTTCATTTGTACATGGGTACCTAACATGGCCTCATAGTCAAGACCCATATTTTCATCATGTGTATAATAATTATCTCCCTAAGTTTCACTTAAGGGGGGGTGTTGGTGTAAATAGGTACTTTTCCTAACTAGTTATAAGTGGGTTCCTATTTACATGTTAAGTCCACTTAGATCCTAGGCATATCTAAGTTTTTTAGATAAGATTTTATCTTTTTTATATTTTATTAAATATTAGAGTCCTAGGTCATTTAATGATGGCTCATGGACCATTTAATAATGACACCAATCATTTAATGTTTGGCACTTCATCACACCTTGTCTGTATAAGCAAGGTCATTGTGGACTTTTGTATGATACCTCATAATCATATTTGATAGATCTTAATATCAAGCAAGCGCATTTCTTGCATACTCTCTTGTAGAAGGTTTTCATTGTTTTTGTAGGTGGTCCTAGGATAGAGCTAATTTTTAGCATCTACATTAATAGCTTGAATGTCAAAAATTTCTTCTCCCTATTTGACCAAAATTTTCTCATATAATTCTAATGCTTCATAATATATAAGAGTCCTTCATTAGCCAAATTTTCTACCTATGATTCAAATACTTTACCTAAACTTTGATAATTGCTAATCTACTTCATAATATCTAAACCAACTCCCTTAGTGGAAGCTTTCACAAGAGTTTCAAGTGAGACATCAAGGGGTTGAGAAGTAATGTCAACAATTGATTTTATATAAGAAGTCAAGAATTTCACTTGTTCTTCCAATATATCTTTCTCTTTCTCATTTTCTTCTAATCTTTCTAAAAAAATATCAATTGACATATTTGTATTGTGAATGTTACCCTCTGCTATAGGATGTCCTAAGTCAATTTTTATAACATTGAAGTCAACTTTTGTGACTTCTTCCTCACTTTTATCATCCATTGGTTATGTGATATCTATAAGTTGATGTCTAGAGGTAGAATTCACCATCATCCTATACATCATCTTAGAATTTTTAGGTTGATGGTCAGTTTGAAGTAGTTTGGTCGTTATGTCAAAGCCAAGATCAATTACTTTTATTTGCTTTATTTTCTTTCATGTGGTTTCCTTCATCCAAGTAGGTGGTGGAAATATTGAATGATTATCAATAATCACTAATGGCATGGAACTACTTGGAATTAAATCAAGAATAATATTGTGCTCTATTTGTTGTTGAGGAGGTGAATTAGCACTTAGATTTATTGGAGAAGAGGGAATAGACACATTTCCTTGAGGAAAAGAATTATGGGATGTATCCTAACTCATTTTGTGTTGCTCTTATCCAAATATTTAGATTTCTACAAGATTAACCTTGGATTTTTCAAAGATTAACCTTGGATTTTTCGGTACTACTGAGAATATGAATATGTGCTCTTTTTGTGAGCAAAAATATTTTTGAGGATTGAGACTGATTAAACAAATAAACAACCTTTGGGTATGGATAAAGGAAGAATATATTCTTATTCCTATTGGAGCTTGTATCTAATTCCCCTAGTGTTTGCCAAGGGCCAAGCTCATGTTGCCTTACCAAAATTTTGTTCATTTTTGGAGTTACTTAGATATGATAGTTTTAAATTCATCCTCAACATTTAACCATTTATTTACTTATTTCTTATATTTGTGTAGTCCTCTTGAGTCTTTTAACATGAAGTATCATTTTATAAATGGACTCTAATGTTTCTATCTTTTTTTGAGGTTACCAGGAGATTAGCAGTTAATAGTTCTTTTCTGGGGACTAATGCTCCCCAGTTTTGCAATCTCCTAAGCAAGCTAGCCTGACCTAAATGGGACTACAGGGCTAGTTTAGTAGGAATTAAGCCCTAGAATTCAACCCACTTAGTGCCTATTATCAATTAGTATAGCTTAATGAACAGACCAACCCAAATGATATCCTCATTATACTTTGGAGTTTTATCCACCTTGTGGTAATTGGGACTGATTGTAAAAAATAAGCTAATATTTGGAATTGGGTAACATCTGGATAGAAATGAAAGAAAAATTTGTTCTTGTGATTGTTGAAGCTTATATGTTTTTCCCTGTAGTCTCCTAATGAACTGTGTTCCCTTCTTTCTAAGGGTTTTTGATCCGGTGGACATTTTTTTCAGTGAAAATTGAAGTGTCTCATTTTTCTCTAGAATCTGCACCATCAGAAAGAGCTCAGCGTCCTGATTCCAACGCAACTCGAACCGAGCGAAAAGGAGTCCGTTTGTGCAAGTTATGGCCAGTCAAACCTTCGGTCAAACTGGAATCAGAGGGCATCCAGGAAGCGGAAAAAATGGCATCGTCAAAAGTTGTCGAAGTTGGCGTCATCGCGAAGAGCTCGTTGAGACGATTCCGGCAACGTTCGTTTCGTCGAAATTCGACATCGTATGCGAGAATTATCAGCGGTCAAAGTTTGCAGTTGACATTGAGGTGGACGTACGGATGCTGACGTCAGCATTCCGTACTGTACGGACTGTGAAGTGGCCAAACCAAATTGTGACACGTGGCTTCCACGTCAGCATTGTACGGACCAATGACAGAGTGACACGTGTCATTCTGTACGCTCAGTCAGCAAGTCTAGTCAGCATTCCACGTCAGTGCACGATCAGCATCCACGTCAGCGTTCTCAACGAATGAGTGCTCGCCACGTGGCACCCTCCTGGTGCGGCACGTGGCCTCAGCAATGAGTTCTACGGCGCGGTAGAAGAAGTTCGGTTTTTGTGTATAACAAAAGGTTCTTGCGGGGATTTGAAACCGCGACCACCCGCCTCCGAGATTTCCGCCGAGCCGTTGGTGCATACCACCGACGCCTATCTATAGATGCTAACGGCTTTGTTTTGTTGTTATAACGTTGAAAATTTGGTTGTTAAAAAGCCGACGGCCGAGCTTTGAACCCGGAACCGCCGGTGTATCAAAATTCATACGCACCGCTAGACCATTGGGTCTGTTCGTTTTAAGAATGGCATTGGTTTATTTTGATAACATTTCAAAACCGATTACCTTTTAATTTAAAAACAAACTCCCTATAATTATAAAACAAATAACTTTTTTATAAAAGTATAATCTCCCTAAAAAAATCAAAAGCCCGATGGAAAAATATTATTGAAGGGCTTAAATATTTTTGTTAAGAGATTATTAAGGATTTGCAAGATTTTTATGGGAGATTAAGTTATTTTAGGGGGATTGTTAAAGATTTTTATGTATTTTGGAGAGATAAGGGAAATATTTTGTAAATCAATTGGTTAGTAACCAAATTGAGTTAATTCTTTGTATAAAAAGGGGGTGTAAGGTGAGAGTTGGAATCAAGTTTTTTTTAGGTGACGAAGTCTTGAAGCTGTGGAGTTAATCGAAAGAGAGGTCTTGTTGAAGAGTTTTCAAGTCATTCTTGTATGCCAGAGCGCTATTATGCTGCCGAAGTGCTTGGAGAATGATTATGGTGCTGTTGTAATTGATTGTTGGAGTTAATCGGATCGGTCTCTCTATTGGAGTGGACCCGGAGACGTAGTCACGTTTTGTGACGAACTCCGTTATCAACTGTTTGCACTTCTCTTCTTCTCTCTCTTTCTTTCTCTCATTTCCTTCCTTTCTGTTATACTCACCTTGTTAATACTTTCATTATGTTATTTCCTTAAGTTAATTTCGATTTAATTAACTTGAAATAATCATTGTAAAAGCATTGTAAAAGTTAAGCATTTAAATACTGCAATCTAGTCTAGATCCTATACAGATCAAGTTGGTATCAGAGCTTTAGGTTGACTATTATTGCAGTTATTTGTTTTTTTTTGAATGCTAACAAGATCTAGGATTCAGAAGGGTGAAGGAAAACTCGAAGACTTTAATCCTGAGATCGGGAAGCGTAGAACATTTCCGAAGATGTCAGTTTCTGGAATGGAGGTTCCTGAAGAAATCAGTGAGCAAGAATTTCGTAGAGCATTCCTCGAGATGAAGGCAAAGGTGGATATTCTTTTTCAAGAGAGACAAGAACGGAAGGAACGTGAAGAAGGTTCGTCGAAGCAAGAAGATCGCAAAGACATGCAAGGGAAACAACATGGAGATGGTGACAAGAAACCAGATCCACCCTCTTCTTCTTCTCCTCCCTCTTCTCCTTCTTCTCCATCTTCTCCTCATTCTATTTCTTCTAATCCTTTCAAGAGTGGGTATAAGCCTAAAATCAAATTGGATGTAAAATTTGATTTACCTAAATATTGTGGTGAACTTAATGCTGAGAAATTGGATGACTGGATACAACAAATAGAGGTCTACTGTAGAGTCCAAAACTTATTAGATGATGTTGATAGGATCCAATTGGCTACTCTTCATTTAGGAGGTACAGCTTTAACTTGGTGGGAGAGTAGGTCTAAGGCAGAAGTTTCACAACATGGTAGAGTCAGTTTAACTTGGGCAGAGTTTGTTAATGCTCTTAAGAAGCAGTTTTATCCCTTAGGACATATGCAGCAGTTAATGATGGATTGGCAAATGTTTAGGCAAGGGAAAGGTCAAACTGTCCAAGAGTACACCCATGAATTCAGGAAAAGGGCTATTGCTTTGAATGTTCCTTTGTACACCGGACACGTTGTTGAAGTACATAGGAGGTTTGCATTCCTATCTTAGGCATTCCATTTTGGTATTGAACCCTTGTAATTTGGATGAAGTGTCTGTTCAAGCTACACACTTAGAGTCAAGGGGTAAAGGATCTTTCATTGACAAGTTTGATAATGATGTAAAGAAATCTTCTAAGAATGCAGAGATAGGGAAAGGAAAGAAGGCAGCTACAGTTAAGAAGGATGAGAAATTTTCTTGCACTCATTGTGACAAGGAAGGTCATGATGAAGATCACTGCTGGAAGTTACATCCTGAACTGAGGCCTAAGTGGGCTCAAAGACGTAATCAGAAACAGAAGGGTAAGGAGAAAGCCATGAATGTTGTTATGGATCTTGGTTCAGATTCAGATGATGAGACTAAGATAACAGCGATGGGTTTAAAAGGTAAAGCTCCTATTTCTGGTGTTTCTGTTGGTAGTTGTGATTCTACTTCTAAAGTTAATGATTTCTCTGAAGATGTGAAAAGGAATGAACTTTTCCACTTAAGGGTTGTTGCTAAGAACAGTAAAATTGATGCACTCATAGATAGTGGTTCTCAAGTGAATTTAATTTCAGAAAGTGTTGTAAAGAACTTGGGGTTAAAAAATACACAACATAAGAAACCTTATCCACTAGGCTGGATTTGTGAAAATGATAAGTTGCAAGTAACAAGACAATGCATCTTAAGATTCAAAATCACTAGTAAATTTGTGGATGAAGTACAATTTGATGTAGTTCCACTGGATATCTGTGGGATAGTGCTTGGAAGCCCTTATTTATATGACAGGAAAGCAATCTTCTATAGGGAAAAGAATCATTATCACTTGTTTAAAGATGGCATTCAGTATATTGTACATTCTCACAAGATTAAGACTGATCAATCTTTTGCAAACACAGGGCAGTTAAAGAGGGTAATTAATGCAAGTAAAGAGTTAACTCTTATGTCTGTCAGTACAGGTGATTCTACACTTGAACTTGGAGTAGCTAACCAGGGTCAGATGTTGCAGGATGCACTTGCAATACAGCATGAGAAAAGGATGCTTGAAAGCATTGATGGATCCTTGGGTAAAAATGTTCCTGTTGTAAAGGATCGAATTGTTGTTGACTTATTTTCTTTCATTTCTGCATTATTGTTCAGCTTGATGCTAGTCAATTTTTGTTGGTTAGTGGCTACGACATTTGATGTAGATGCTTATGGAAGTGATAAAGTAATGTTTATGTTCAACAACATTGGTGCAGTCTTCATTGTGCTTGTTAGCCAGGTTTTCAGATGTACAGAGGATACAAGACAAGTGGGGAGGCCAAGTCCTCACTTAATGTCAGAATAAATGTCACTTTTGGAGGTCCAAAAGGTCTTTAGTGGGGAGGCCTGATCCGGTGGACATTTTTTTCAGTGAAAATTGAAGTGTCTCATTTTTCTCTAGAATCTGTACCATCAGAAAGAGCTCAGCGTCTTGATTCCAACGCAACTCGAACGGAGCGAAAAGGAGTCCGTTTGTGCAAGTTATGGCCAGTCAAACCTTCGGTCAAACCGGAATCAGAGGGCATCCAGGAAGCGGAAAAAATGGCATCGTCAAAAGTTGTCGGTTGGCGTCATCGCGAAGAGCTCGTTGAGACGATTCCGGCAACGCTTCATTTCATCAAATTCGACATCGCAGCGAGAGTTATCGCGGTCAAAGTTTGCAGTTGACATTGAGGTGGACCGTACGGATGTTGACGCCAGATTCCATAGACGGACTGTGAAGTGGCCGAACCAAATTGTGACACGTGGCTTTCACGTCAGCATTGTACGGACCAATGACAGAGTGACACGTGTCATTCTGTACGCTCAGTCAGCAAGTCTAGTTAGCATTCCACGTCAGTGCACGATCAGCATCCACGTCAGCATTCTCGACGAATGAGTGCTCGCCACGTGGCACCCTCCTGGTGCGGCACGTGGCCTCAGCAATGAGTTCTACGGCGCGGTAGACAGAGTTCGGTTTTTGTGTATAACAAAAGGTTCTTGCGGGGATTTGAAACCGCGACCACCCGCCTCCGAGATTTCCGCCGAGCCGTTGGAGCATACCACTGACGCCTATCTATAGGTGCTAACGGCTTTGTTTTGTTGTTATAACGTTGAAAATTTGGTTGTTAAAAAGCCGATGGCCGAGCTTTGAACCCGGAACCGCCGGTGTATCAAAATTCATACGCACCGCTAGACCATTGGGTCTGTTCATTTGAAAGGCATCGGTTTATTTTGATAACATTTCAAAACCGATTACCTTTTAATTTAAAAACAAACTCCCTATAATTATAAAACAAATAACTTTTTTATAAAAGTATAATCTCCCTAAAAAAATCAAAAGCCCGATGGAAAAATATTATTGAAGGGCTTAAATATTTTTGTTAAGAGATTATTAAGGATTTGCAAGATTTTTATGGGAGATTAAGTTATTTTAGGGGGATTGTTAAAGATTTTTATGTATTTTGGAGAGATAAGGGAAATATTTTGTAAATCAATTGGTTAGTAACCAAATTGAGTTAATTCTTTGTATAAAAAGGGGGTGTAAGGTGAGAGTTGGAATCAAGTTTTTTTTAGGTGACGAAGTCTTGAAGCTGTGGAGTTAATCGAAAGAGAGGTCTTGTTGAAGAGTTTTCAAGTCATTCTTGTATGCCAGAGCGCTGTTATGCTGCCGAAGTGCTTGGAGAATGATTATGGTGCTGTTGTAATTGATTGTTGGAGTTAATCGGATCGGTCTCTCTATTGGAGTGGACCCGGAGACGTAGTCACGTTTTGTGACGAACTCCGTTATCAACTGTTTGCACTTCTCTTCTTCTCTCTCTTTCTTTCTCTCATTTCCTTCCTTTCTGTTATACTCACCTTGTTAATACTTTCATTCTATTATTTCCTTAAGTTAATTTCGATTTAATTAACTTGAAATAATCATTGTAAAAGCATTGTAAAAGTTAAGCATTTAAATACTGCAATCTAGTCTAGATCCTATAGAGATCAGTTTTTCTTTTTGGGACTGATTATAAAAAAAGCTATTTGGAACTGGGCAACTTCTGGATGGAAATGAAAGAAGAATTTGTTCTTGTGAGTCTGTGACTATTGAAGCTCATATGTGTTTCCCCTTGGGATCTCCTAAGAGATCCATGTTCTCATTTTCCCAAGAGTTCTTATTTTCAATCCTTTCTTAAACATCCCTTTCATTGCTTTCTTTATTTCCTACAATTCACTATTTATTTCTTCCTAGCGCTTTTCATTGTTTGTAATGAAAAAAATTGTTTTGTGTGTCACAATTTGAAAACTTGGACTTGGAAAGAACTCAACAACCCAAATTTTTGACTTGGACTTGGGACTTGGTAAAAACTTGGAATATTTTTTATGTAACTACACAAAATAAACTTAAATTAATGCACAAGACTCACAAAGAATGAATTTAGAGAATGCATAAGTTTATTTTGATTCTAAGTTTGTCATAATTCAAAGATTATATGTTATAGGACTCTGAAATGCTCAAAAATTTAAAATTTAAAATGTTGTATAATTCTATAACAACCAACTACAATCTACATCTTCTTTTTATCCTTCCTAGTACTAGTTATAAGTTTTATTACATGGGACGGTACATACATTCCAAAATACCCTTATTTATGTAACCAAATATTAAACGATTTGTGGAGAAATAAAACCTCCTAAATAACTACATCCTAACAACATGCTAACACTTGTCAATAATATGCTAACAATATTAGATGTATGTAATATATCTAAACCTTTACCCAATTAAAAGAAATTACTCACATAAACAAATGAATAGAGTTATAATTTTCATGGTAAAATCAAAGTTGCAAGTTTTAACATATATAACGAAAATCATGATTTATGAAATTTGGTTTAAAGTTGTAGCATATATATACTTAAACAAAGTTAGTGTGGAACAAAAATTTCCAAGTCTTTGAATTTGTATTCTAAAAACTTAAATGTTTTCAAGTCCAAATAAAATTCTATAAACTTTAAAAATTTCAATTCTCATTGGGTTTTTCCTTTACAGCATCGTCTTCTTGCTCCCTCTATTGCTTTAGAGGAGAAGACGTTGTTGGTTTTGAAATAATGTTGCCATTTTCTTTAGCAAATTGTTAGTTGAGACGTAATTACACATGAGTGTACCTTCATTCATTTCTTTTTCCTTTGGAATATAAAAATTATACTCATTTGAGGAGTCCCCTCTTGAAATTGTAGCATTGGGCCAAGATAACCATGTGCTCACCTTTTTATGCAAGATAAATGCATAGAAAAGCAACCTAGAGTCTTGTTTGATAGAGGGTATGTTTTATGGGTTGACAATTGTGTTTTTTTTTTAATTAGATTGGTGAATTGATAAAATTTTTATATAAATATTTTTCACTTTAAAATAAAATTTTGTATAAAGTTGTGTCAAATATAATTATAAAATAGAAAATCTTATATCATTCTTCATAATTTATTTGTAATTTATTTTATGGTAAGGAAAAGCTCACAACCATTCTATACTCAAGAAAATTTACATCTCTAAAATTTTCATAGTATTCTAACTATCTTTGTACACAGAATTAATGCATATGACTTTTATATGTTTTCTAAATCAAATTGGTAATTACTTTTTAAAAATATATCCAAATACCAGACTTGCTACATCCTCTATAAAAACTACCAAATCTTTCTTATATAGAAAGAAAACAAAAATACAACAATTCTACTAATACATTAATATTATTTGAAATAAGGATTAGCAAGCAAGTGAACAACAATATTAAGGGCAAGGTGCATGTTAGATTGTGTCATTGGGCTACAAACTATGAAAAGGTGTTAGATTCAATGGTGGGGGTCCAATCCAACATATAGGTTGTGGTTCCTCTTGCAAGGAGAAAATAATTTTTGTTGTTATGATTGTGAATCCTTTGGTAGTGGCTTAAAGCCCTTCAGTGAGTTTTGGTTTCAAACCTCCTTGATTGTTTGATATCCTTATTAATTGTTTGGATGTCTTTGTTGTCTATTGTTTATGTTTGAGGTCCATTTTAAGCTCGTTCCAATGTTGATGGTTGGTCCATGTGCTTTGGTGTTGCTCTTCTTGTAAAAAAAAATTGGGATCCTTTCAAAACTTGCTTTCAGTTCATAACTCCAATAAAAAATGCTTACCTTAATCAAAACAATATCAATAATTCAAATGATACATTGTCTATAAGACCTATATAAATATGCTTGGAGTGGACTAAATATCCAAGCCCTCTAATTAATTTGCTTTAAAACCCATAGAAAGATGCTTGGAGTGGAATAAATATCCAAGCCCTCTATTTACATAGAAATCTCTTATTTGTGTTTTTGATAAAAGAGCATCAACATCGAGAGGAATGAGTGATTCATGGAATTTCCATTTGATTTGTACAATTTGAAGGTTCTTGTAGAAGTAATTGAAGTCAACTTCAATAAAAAATTGAATTTCAGTAGACGGTAGGTAGAACCTTAGACATGTTGAAACAATCAAATTCAACTTGGAAAAGAATTCATTTAAATTAATTCTATGCATTCCAAGTCATGCATTCACCTTTTAGGTCACATCTACAAAAACCCTCCTTTCACAGTATTCATTATGTGTCCCAATTAGTGAAATCAGTTCACGGGTGAACATTCTTTCCTTTTTGTCCAAACAATAACCTAAAGTTAGAAAGTATGTTATTAGACACCCTAGACCTAACCTAGGATGATCCATGCATACAAGCATATTCAGCACTCCCATGCTATAAGAATATGAAATAATAAAAGAATTGATTATTATGGACAAGTACAAGAGTGTTGTTATTTCTTATTTGAATTGTGTTATTGGTGTGTGTTATGACTGAAAACAAGCAAAAATTTGAATTAAGGGAACAAGATAATTGAAGGAAATTTTCAATAAACTATATAACATGCTTAAATGTTACATTCAAAACATATATGTTTTTTCTAATAAACTAACTGAATCAATTCCATTTTTCAAACTTCAACAAACAAAAATAGAAGAATTACATTTCTGATTAAAAACTGGGAACTCTTTTTATTACAAGTCTCACAATCACATGCCCATCAAAGAATCCCTACTATGTAACCTAGGAAGAAATCACATCTCCTACACTTTTTGCTCTAGATTTGACAATCAGTCAAGAACCATCATTTAGATGCAAACCTCTCCATGATGGTAGAGATTTGTGATTTGTGGGCCTCATTCAATATTTACCTAAAAGTTGTTACAACATCCTTTCTAAATAACAAGAAAATATTTTCCAAATCTCTCATGTATTGAATAACAAGCAAAAATGCACCAATTCTACTCATGCACTAAGAATTAGCAAGCAAGTAAAAACTAGTATCAATAGTTTAGCTGAGATAAAGGCTCCAATTTGGATTAAAATACATGTTTCCCAAAGAATTATGGTTAGAAGATATTTTCAAGGAAATTGGAAACACCTTAGGTGAATATGTGTACTACTCAATGGCAAAAAAAAAAGAATGAATTGGAAACATATGTGAGTATATGTGTAAAAATGGATCTAAGCAAGCCCAGTAGAGTTAAGGTCTTCTTTGGGAGAGTTGATGCAAGAGCTTAATTATGAATATCTACCAATTTTTTGCTTTAATTGTTGGAAGGTTGGTCATGTAGCACAAAACTGCAGTGTGATTAGAAAGCAACAAGGAAAGCAATAGAAGAGGGAGATTAGGGTATGTTGGGAAATACCCAAGGCTACACAAAATTCAGATTGTGATGGGAAAAAGGGGATAAGACAAAGGAAAAATAAAAATCAGGGAAGAATATTACATATAAGCCAGTAGAACAAGGAGTAGGATCTTCAGGGGAGGAAGTGGAACCGAGAGAACTAGTGGGTGATAGGGAAGAGGTTTAGATATGCAAGAAAATCTCAATGATTTAGTGGGGAGAGTGTTGAGGGATAGCAACAATGAAGGAGAATTTGTAAGGGATACTTATGAAGATAGTACAACACTTAAGGATTGAACTATGGCTTGTATGAAACATCAAAGACAATGTGTTGAGAAGAAGAAAACTTCTTTAGGTGCAACCCTAGCAGATTTGGGTATAGGGAGATTGAGATGTAAGAGGATGGATGCAAGTAAGGCTAAGGAAGAAACAATGGAAAATATGGAAAAAGTGACACAAGA
The DNA here is from genome assembly GCA_007258455.2 of Sequoia sempervirens. Taxonomy (NCBI): domain Eukaryota; kingdom Viridiplantae; phylum Streptophyta; class Pinopsida; order Cupressales; family Cupressaceae; genus Sequoia; species Sequoia sempervirens. The sequence goes on along the minus strand of VDFB02047230.1, from coordinate 19,088,391 downwards.
ACCAATTACCAAGTTCTAGCACAAGGGAGGAAAGCATCTCCAAGGTAGAAAGAAGCCATGAAGGTGACAAACTAGAACATTTAGGGGTCAACACCCCCAAAAAATTATCATTTGCTTAAACAACTTATAGAAGAGCACAATACAAACATCTTTATCTTACAAGAGACTAGAAGGTGAGTGGTAAGGAAATGAGATTAATGAGAAATACTTGGTGAGGCAGTGATGGAATATTGGTGGATACAATTGGGACAATGAGCACTTTAGCACTCTTCTGGGATGAGAGAAGGTGGATGGGTTCCTTGTTATAGGAATCCTAGAACTCTATTCATGAATGACTCTCTTTCTATAAGACCCATATAAACATGCTTGGAGTGGACTAGATATCCTCTATAGTTACTTTATTTTAAAACCCATAACAAGATTCTTAGAGTGGAGTAAATGTCCAAGCCCTCTATTTACATAGAAATCTCATTTTGTGTTTTTCATGAAAGAGCAATGTTTTTGACAAAAGAGCAACAAAACTAATAGGAATGAGTGATTCATGGAAATTTTGAAGTTTTTTTCCATTTGAGTATATGTACAAGTTGGGATATTAGTAGAAGTAATTGAAGTTATAGAATTCCAACTTCGATAAAGGACTCAATTTCAATCAACAATATAGGTAGGACCTTAGACATGTCTAAAAACTCAAATTCAACATGAAAAAGAATTTCCATTAAGTTAATTCTATGCATTGAGTCATTCATTCACGTTATATGTCACCTCTACAAAAACCTTTCACAAAATTCATCATGTTCCAATTAGTGGAATCATTCTATAGGAAAGCATTCATTTTCCTTTTTGGAAAACAATGACCTAGAGTTAAAAGTTTTGTTATTAGGCACTCTACCTAACCTAGGATGATCCAAATGCATAAAATCACATTCATCACTCACATGCTACTGGAATATGAACTAATAAACTAACTGTCTATTGTGCTAGTGCTCGTATAGAAGCAAACAATTATTCAAAATCAGCTACACCTATATATACTTGTTCTAGACAAGTACAAAAGGGCTACTATTTCTGACTTAAACTATGTTATTGGTATGTATTATTATTGAAGATAAGAAAAAATTCGATCAAGGGAATAAGATAATTGAAATTCTTTAATGAGCCATATCACATGATTGAATGCTACATGCCAAGCGTATAAATTTTTTGAATCAATTACATTTGTCAAACTTCAATAGAAAAAAATAGGACAATTACATTTCAAATAAAAATTAGGAACTCTTTTATTACATGGGCATCAAAGAATCCCTATTATGTAACCTAGGAAGTAATCACATCTCTTCATGATGGTAGAGATTTGTGATTTGTGGGCCTCTCTAAATATTTAGCTAGAAGTTGCAACAACATCCTTTCTGAATGTACTCGCAACATATATGATCAAGAGAAAAAAAATATATAAGGAGATATTTTCTTCAATAAAAATAATATATAAGATTACATAAAAAAATTAGATACAATATTGTCATATACCAATAAAAACTCAAAATTATTCAAAAATATAAAAAAAACTAATTGAAATTTAAAACCTTTTTTTTTGTATAAAAGTCAACATATTATATTAATAAGTAAGATTTATCAATAGAATAGTTCTTAAATCAGAAGGATTTCCTTCATACAGAGAGTATCAAAATATTATAAAAATACGGCCTTCAAATAATGCAATTGAATGTTGTTAGATCTTTCTTTTAAAACAAAAGATAAAACCGATCCCAAATCTTGGGACAAACATGAGAATAATATGTTGTATAAATAACAAAACAAAAAGATTCAGATATTGTTAAAACCAAAAGATGTTTATAAATGGTAAACACAAACTTTGCACTGTGTTTTCATGTAAACACAACCATTTTAAGTGGATAAAACTCTAGCCCAAACAAAAAAAGTTATTTCCCTATTCTATATTTCAGCTAATGTCCTATATGTAAGTTTTGGTAAAATCTTGAAGTTATTCATACTTTTTCATTCTTTCTTCTTACTAGTTTAACATCTGAAAATCTCTAAGACATGTTTTCTTTGCACTCAAGACTCTCTTTATTGGTCAATTTTGAAATAATTTAGTGAAATATATTCACGATTAGAAATTGTGTTATGTTACACAAATTTCTGAACATGGGATTGTGAAGTAGGAAAGTTAGAAAATGGTTTCCAAAAACTACAACACAATTTCAAAATAAATCGTAATAGTTGAATAACAGAGACTAAATGAAAATGGTTTGAGTTTGAATAATCAAATTCATAGGATTCAATTTTGACACAATTAATTAGAATGATATTAATCATTCTAAATTGTAAATTTATAAATTTATCCTACCAGACTTGACATAGATGAATATAGGTAACACTTAATAATTTGTAGGTACCATATTTAATATTCATAAATTCAAACATGGTTTTGATTAACCATAGAAAGAGAACGGCATGGATGAGAATGGATTGGACCTTTGAGTCAAAAATATTCAAATATGACAGAATTTTTCAATTAGGCCTCACAAAAAATACATTCAAGAAAACTATTCAATTTATTCTTCATTATGCTATCCAAAATATTCTTTGACCTGCTATCCAAAAGTTATTTGTTGCTCCCAAAAGATTTTACTGCTACTCAATATCAAGTAATTGTCATAAACCTGCCATTGAGCTTATCTTATTGTAAATCCTAATTAACTTAGAATGAAGAGGCTTATATAGAGAACAATGCATATTGTGATTATATTAACACAACTAAATGGATTATATAATGTATTCCATGTAATTGAGTAACTAGAGTGATTTGCATAAGGAAAATACTAATATATTTATGTTTATATCTTACTATTTTATATTTATATCATCACCTTGGATGGTATTTTGAATGACTCATTTCTATTTTGAGAAATTGATGTTCTATCTTATTCATATGCAGTCTTTGTGTCACCATGTCCATTATATACACCTTATTCACTAGTCTTGATTCTTAGTCAGATATGGATATCTCTCTCTGTTGTAGCAGATAATGTGTGTATGAGTATGTTCCTATATGTATATGGAAAAATTATGAGCCTCAACAACAATTAGGCAAGCCAAGAACCTTTTATAGATATAGGAGCAGAGTATCTTGCAAATAAACCTTCCATATTTGTGGTTATAGCATATAACCATTCTTGTACCTTATTAGTATAAAAGGAAATAGATTGGGTGTAAGGGAGTAAATGAGCCTTAATAATTTCAATAATTCAATTTAAGTCTCGTACTCTTCTCAAACCATAATATGCAAGATCCAAAGTGAGAAAATTTGAAATTTATGAAAAATTGAATGGTCAAACTTCTTTGACTTACCTTACACAGTGATGGTTAACACCATAATAACAATGTTCATTTATAAAAGGAAATGAGAGGTCCCAAAAAATGAAATGCATTAGTTCTCACCAAAAAAAATGTTTTAATAGGTATGAAAGAAAAAATTGGAAATGTGGTTTATTTTTTAATTTGGAGGTCTTTTGTTATTATAGTTCACACCCAAAACAAATAAATGGACCTAAACTTATACCTGCTACTTGTGTCAGCATCTTCAAGTTTCTTAACCTTATATTATTGTAGACATGTAAAATTGACCTAACACTTATCGCACACCCTAAATGACATTTTCTTATCATCTACATCATTATCATCGAATATCACTGTATTTCACATCAAATACATCAAAAACTGTAATTTCCTCTATTAATTGAATAATACTATATTATTTAATTCATTCATTTTTTTATCATTTTTGACTAATTAAATAAATTTTATTTATTTTAAAAAGTCCTAATCTAACTTTATTCCTCCTGATTAATTAAATAACATCAATTATTTAATTATGTCGCTAATTTACCTTATCCCCCTAAGTCAATTAAATTATTAAAACATAATAGTTTAATTATAACACTTTCCCCTAAACTTGAATAATTAAATAAATTATTCAAAATATCATCAAAAAGATCAAATAAAACAAATACAACGTTGTTTACAAAAGTCAAACATGATTTGTACGTTTAACTCCAAAAAGATTAATTAATTAAATCAATTAATTAATTAGCCTCGCCCACTTCAATGATTGAGCAAATTACGATCCCCTGATTGCTCACTCTATTCTCTGACTAATCCATCTATTTCCTAACAGATCAATGTATTCTTCAATTCCATAGATTATTCAATCTATTTCCTCAATCCCACTGAACACTCAAATTGATTTCTTCAATCACACCAATTACATAATCAATTTGCACTGATTATTCTCATCTAAATCCTCTCAACGGTTTTTAACCGTTGATTGGGATATTCTACTACACGATATCGAGCATTCATTTTGAAACACAAATTCTATATAACAACCATCTTTCTTTTCAAAAATGATCAAATAATCAACATCATTTGCATGACAAAGTAATGCAAAAATCACAATCGACCTTTTGAAACTTTACACATATCTTTGATCAACGACATTGCACGTTCTTGAAGCTTTTGCTATGCACAATGGAGGCTTCGCATTGATACGAACAACCCAACATCTTCGTGAACACACTCTGACACGGGATGGTAAAGCTACATTATTTTGAGTTCATTGTTATTGTTTTCTTTCAATTATGTTTCTTGAATTCATTGGTCTTCGTAGTTTCATTTTGTGAGTAATGGGCATGAATCATCTTTTTGTTTGTTTAGATTAGTTTGTATTCATTCGATTTGATCATCTTGCATCTTCTTACACATTCTAGCACACCCAGTGGGATCTCAGTCCTTAGCACTAACCATTTTATGAGTGAATTTTGAAGTTGCAAGTTCCAAAAAAGCAATTGTAAATTTTTCACACATAAGCTACAAGAAAAAATTTCATGTTTTTACTATTGTTGACTTTTTTCTACCTGTAGTTGCACTAAAACTAGTCGCTTTTGACATTTGGTGCGCTTTTGACAAAAAATAGGTCCGCAATTGCATTTTTGGTGTATTTTTGACATTTAGACCGCAGTTGCATTTTTGTGCCGCTTTTGACTTTTCTAACCGCATTTGCTAAAATAACAAGGCCGCTGTAACATGCCAACCCTTAAATGAACAAAAATTTCTAAGTTTTCACTTTGCGAGTAAATAAACTATGTAACAAGCCATTGCAATAAAAAAATTATTTTCTTTATTGAGAATATACGAACAAAGATGCCATTTACAATAAGGATTCCATTTTATTACAATAATTTCACAAGTTGCAATAATACAAGAATGCATACATTTACATACATAGCTCAGATGAGATTTAGAACAAATAGCTTATCGATAGTCTAGGATCCTTCCTTTCAAATCTTGGTTCTTCTGTCGCCTGCTATGGAGGAGAAGCATCACTCAAGCGCTTTCCCACCAACCACAGACTCATATGAGGTCCCCTGCACATCTATCATTCAATAGATGGACCTTCCCTTAAATGAAGAGATTGGTAGAGTAACCAGATAACGACAACCAACTGAGCATAGTGTTGTATCCTACATAACTAGAACTTGTAAACCCACAATCTGGAGCTAGAATGTAATGCTGGATCACGATGAACTAATAGTGGAGCTAGAGGCAGTCACACTACTTTGGCCAAAGTGTTCTCATTCAGTACTTCAAATGAAGGTCATTCTACCACATACACTACTCAAGGCCGATTTGACTTAAGGCCATCATAAACTATGCATAGGTATTTCCTTCAATGGATAATCTATCACCCTAGAGATAACCTATCACCATTTCTACAAACTTGGAATAAATCTACTTTAACAAAGTAAATACACAAGCTCCCTCCCATACTGGATAAAAAAATTCTAGGAGTACACTCTAGCTATCCTAGTTAAATCAATAACTTAGCTAAGAGTAACACATGTGCCACTCATGTTTAATCATATCTAGTATGTAATACTTATGATAAACACAAACCTCTTATTATGGAGTACATACAAGAACATTATAAAATAGTAATAGAAGCTTCCAAATTCCTTTACAAGCAATACTACTTTCCCTATTTTCAAGTACTCATAATAGACAATTCACAGCAAATGTGGGCAAAAATCTTTCAAACTAAAGCAAATAAAGAAGAAATATCCTCATGCCTAGTTTCGCTTATCAAACAATTGATTGCAATTCGGTTTCCCACAACAACAACTAGCTCAAACTCGATTCCTTCAACTATGCCACAATAACTCCCTTCTCTCAAGTTGATGATATACTTCACTCAAAATAATAATTCCCTCACAAATACTCGCATCTCTCTCTCTCTCAAATAAACAGAATATTGCAACTATAATTTGTAGAGAAAAATGTATAAAATATTGTGCCTAAAGCATATGGGATGCGTCCCAACCTAGTGAGTTTGCAATCCTATTTATACAGCAGAAAAGATACTCTCCTTCCTATAGAAAAGGCATGGGTGTTGAAAACAATCACCATGCAACACCACTTACTCCACACAGCTAAAAGGTGGCACACTAAGAAGGACATACTGTGAATGTCAAATTCCTCAAGCTCCCTATGGGTGGTTTTTTATTTTTGCTAAGTATTGGCCTGCACCTCATCCTTTTGAACTCCATCCACTGCTACCATGTATCCACCAGGCGCTCCTCACAAAAGGTCCCTCCTTTGCTCTCCTATCGACTCCCACCATACTTCCACATGTCAACACCGCAGGCTCTTCAAGGTTGCTTCCCATCACTTTTCAATAGGGCCCCATCTGCGTGCCACGTAGTTTTCATCCGTGTACACTTTTTGGCAAACCCCACAGTCGGCGCCAATAGTAAAGAACACCTCCACGTGTCTTCATCGCGCAGTCTCTCGACGCAAGGAGGAGGAATCAATGAGC